>CM021733.1:19899594-19949915 GCA_011075105.1 Heteronetta atricapilla
GGGAAGGGAAGGGAAGGGAAGGGAAGGGAAGGGAAGGGAAGGGAAGGGAAGGAAAGGAAAGGAAAGGAAAGGAAAGGAAAGGAAAGGAAAGGAAAGGAAAGGAAAGGAAGGGATTTCTATGTCACTAACTGTTACTCAGTACAATGTACGAATAGCAAACAAAAAATTTGAAAGACTTATGTCTTTCAAGCACTGCAGACAGGTCTGGTCTGAGTTACCTTTTGACATCCCCAGCACCAACACCTACACATAGATTGGTCACCCTATAAACCTGTTACAGCCACTGGAGAAAAGTAGCTTTTTCTAGGACATAGTTCATCTTATCCAGAAGGATGAGACCTTGCAAGAGCAAATTTGTTGTTGCAGTCAACAAGAGGAGGCCGGGGTGACCTGACTTCAGAGCCTTGGGAGCTTGCTCAAAGGTCATTGAAGAGGTCCTTGACACAAGCTCCTTGACCCAGTGTTTTGCTGAGGGTTACGACGCTGTGAAGGAGCAGCAGAAGCAAAAATGTGCTTTTGGCCCAATTGCTGCACTTCAATCTTGATGTATTTCCCAGTATGGTGAGAATTGGTGCCCAGTGTCTGGGACATGAATGCCTACCTCTGCTTTTAATAGGAATGCTCTGATATCCAGCCTGATGATTGGCCTATGCTTCTTTCTGAAGTCATTTTTTTGGTATGAAAACGGATGTTTTTATCCATTTCCAAGGGGCTTTAGGTAAGTTATTGTTAGGAATTCACAGCCATAATACCAAGCAAATCCTGCTGCATGCTGATTTGAAATATGTTTTTGTGGTGGCTAACTTTCCCTCTGCCCCTGGGAACAGAAGCTGGCTTCTGCACACAAGCTTTTCCCTCTCTGATGCAGTTCATCCTGTCAGCATGTACAATCACCTGTGTAGGAACAGTTTATCAGAGCCCCTTTTATAATAATAATAATAATAAAAGGCTTTTAATTCAGCAAAGATGCTTTTAACAGACTCCTTACTGTTGCTTATTTATATGAACTTCCTGTTGATCTCCTTGAGAATTTTGCCTAAGGAGTTCTGAGAAGACTCAGTGCTGGGAAGCATAGCAGAAACTCTCTGTCCCTTCACTGGAATATTATCAGTTGATCTGAATACCCTCTTGAGAAATTGTTTATTTATAATATTCATTTAGAGCATTTACACTCAACTGATGCCTTGAAATTTAAGCAGTTATTTACAGTCATGCTAAATAAGACCATATTTCTATGCTGCTCAAAAGTTAAGTCAGTTATCAGATTACATTTCTGTCTCATTGTTTTTATCTCTGATACAATGTGCTGCTCTCAACAATGGCATCAAATGAACGTAGATGTCTGACTATAAATCATGCACATGTCGAAACAATAATGCTGAAAGGATTATCATCACCCTCTGTAATTACAATAATGGAAAACAGATACTGAAAGGACATTTTTCTGATCCTCAGAAAATCCCTGAAGAGGTCAATTTACTTTCTTTGGGGAATATTTAACACAAAGAAAGTTATTGGTTTATACATCTGCTGAAAGAACTAAACTTATAATAAGCACAATGTCACAATATAAATTTAAAGTATATTTTATTGTACTGTTTTGGTGGGGTCTCCAGATGGTCCTGATATACATAGTTGTATAAGTAAGTACTTTTTAGACTGAGAACACTGTTCACTGTCTGATAAAATTCTCTATCAAAGCTGAGATGCAATTCCACTTGTGGGAACTTGTTGCAAGTAGCAGGGGAGACTATCATTCACCAAGATCTAACTGGCATCTATTTTTGGAGTTCAGTTGTTGTAGTGGAACTGGATGCAGCACTTTGCTGGAGGTTTTAGAAGAACAGAATTTCTTGTATGGTCTTTGACCAACTCTACTCAAGAATGGATCTATATGGTATAATAAAAGAGAGTAAATGCTAAGAAAAAGAACCCCCTGCATACTTTTATTTTATTTTATTTTATTTTATTTTATTTTATTTTATTGAAAGAAGCATATATCTAACTCTTAAGTTGTGAATTTGCAGCTCTCAAGTCCAAAATGATTCACATATTTTAGGACTTCGATAAGTCTCGATAAGTGCATGGGATCTTCAGGAATTCTTTATGGAGGTTAATTCTGTCCAACAGAATTAGATTTCTCAGCCATATTTTTGAATGCTGAAACAGACTGCTGTAACAGATAAACAACTGAGGGTACAATAACCTTCAGCTTGGCTACTGTTGTGGCAGGATAGGATCTCACATCCATATTTAAATAACCAGGTTTTGCTCATCCAATACATTTGGATTTTATCACGGTAGGGTGCACTCGTGGGCAATTTATTTAGCTGTCAGCTGAGGGAACAGCAATGTCCAACAGCCAGAAGTAGTAACCTCTTCTACTGGCACAGGCAGAGGTGGAAGTCCTTAGCTTAAGCCACAAGATTTTGGCTGTGTGAGTAGCTCACTTGCTGGTTAAAGAAGCGTGCAAGAGGACCACACAGAAATAGTCAAATGAGAGTTACTACCCTATTATATGCCTGTCTGTAACACAAACCTCTTCTCTGGGTGCCCTTGCCAGTGGTAATCTCTAGTTCAATTCTGTCAGGTTTGTCTCCCAGCACCTACAGTGGATGGCACAGCTCTGGTCTCTGCATTTCCAGAAGTACATAGAGGGTTGAGAAAAGGGCAATAAAAATAATACAAGGAGTAGAACAGCTGCCATGTGAAGAGACACTAAAAAGACAGATTTTTATATTTTGAGAGGGAAAGACTGGGGTGGATATGAACAAGTTTTACAAAATCTTACAAATGAGTCTCCCTCAGAAAGGTATGGTTTGTGCTTATGCTCTTAGAATAAAAGCTCACAGAAACAAGTATGATAGTGACTATTCTCAAAACAAACACTGTACTGTATAGTTGTCTCTGCTCAGTCCAGCAGAGCTGCTTTGGAATAAATTCCACCTGAATTTGTCCCTCAGGAAACCTGTTTCACCCTCCAGCACGTCACTGCTGTGTGCTAGGGGAAGCAGCACACACCACGGTTTGTGGTTAAGCAGCAGCTGCCTCTGTTTGAAGAGAGGGTTGGCCTTCTCTCCTTGCTATTTGGCTACTTGTTTGTCTCCTGGTAGAACCTACAAAAACTGTTGCGAAATGTGTGGGTTACCAGAAGAAAACATTGTTTTGTCTTGTTTACAGAACCCGAGCTCCCTTAAAACAAACCCGTAATGAGTAAAGTGAATACCTTGTGTCCTCCTTCAAAGGATGGATGGCACACAGATATTCTAGTCAGGGCACAGGCTGAACAGTGTTTTTGAGAGACATAATTTAGTCTTTGCTTCTCACTTGCTTATGGAAAGAGTAAATTGTATGAGCCTTTTTCCTAGACTGGATCATTCCCTTTCAGCTGTGTAGGATGAGTTAATGATGTGTTACTGACTGTCCCATGTCCATGTGCAATCATCTGTATGAAAAGGAAACATGAACCTAGTGAAGATACATCTACAAATATGGTCCAAATATGATAGTAAAGTGGCCTAACTAGGTATCTCCTAGTCAGGGATACTAACAGTTGTAAATCTACCTCTCATTGTAGGTCCTGACTACTTTTTTCCTGTTTTCTAATGACCTGATATGTTCACTGATATGTTCATCCATTTTAAAAATCTGAATGAGTGGTCAGAGGGTAGGATTTATTATGTCTAACTTTAAGGATACATAAATTAAGTGTATATATCTGACCTAGTCATTGAGATACCTTTTACAGTTAATGTAGATCTCTTCAGAACAGTCGGTACTGCTTAGGGGGCATAATTCAATTTAGGCTTCTATATTGTGTTCAGATGAGTCATGGCTCAGACTGCTGTTGATCTACTGACTGTGTCTCAGATGACTGTAAAGGAAGATAACATGACTAGCTCAGATGTAGACAACTACAGTGTAGCCCACTAAAACTTGGAAGGGTGAATCCCACCAGAGGAGATGAATATACTTCTATGAAGCTGGTGAGGGGCCTAGAATACAAGTCCTATGAGGAGTGGCTGAGGGAACTGGGGTTGTTTGGTCTGGAGAAGAGGAGGCTCAGGGGAGACCTTATTGCTCTCTACAGCTACCTGAAAGGAAGCTGTGGGGAGCTGGGTGTTGGCCTTTTCTCACAGGTAACTAGTGATAGGACTAGACGGAATGGCCTCAAGTTGTGCCATGGGGGGTTCAGGTTGGAAATGAGGAGAAATTACTTAGAAAGAGTAGTCAGGCGTTGGAACGTGTTGCCCAGGGAGGTGGTGGTGTCACCATCCCTGGGGGTATTTAAAGAAAGTTTGGACATGGTACTTAGGGACATGGTTTAGTGAGTGACATTGGTAGTAAGGGGATAGTTGGAACAGATGATTTTGGAAGTCTTTTCCAACCTTAATGATTCTATGATTCTATAATATGAACGGATTTTGAAACACTGTACTTGTACTACAGGTACTGAGCACCAGATGTCTTAATTTTCTTTTTACTGTGATATTGCAAAAGGACCTTACCCTAGAAAAGGTGTTCCTTGAGGCAGGAAGTCTCATCAGTAGCTCCTTCTTGTCAACATCATGAAAAGTTTATTTTGCAGAGCCAGAGGCACTAATGTAAGAGCTGGGAAGTATGCACAGGTGGAACAGTCCATGGAGCAAAAGCCTGAGTAGAAATGCCATTATCATTAGGATAGCATAATTAGTCCTGGATCTGGGAGAGTCATAAATGACCTTAACAATGACTTCTAGGAATGAGAAAATAGATCATCTGAATATGTATGTGCTAGGAGGACTGCAAACTTGCCCTTCAAATTGATAATATTTTGCTTAAATCCTGTGAAGGTCTGTGTAGACACAACAACCTTGGGCACATTTTTGTGCTTGCATGTGCCCACAGGAAAAAAACAGGACCTTAGCAAAAAGCTTCTTACCGGCTCTTAGACCTCTTGGTCATCCACCAGACCTCCACCTACTCATTTCCTTAATGGCACCTTTCAGCAGTTCTTACCACAGAGCTGAAGGAGCAGGTCTAATTCTAATTCTAAATAAATATTTCCTGTATCCTTTATGGGCAAATTTAGACCAGAGTAAGCCTTCTTCAAATTTTCTTAGCTTGACATCTCTACCCCCATCTCCAGGGAATGTTGAGAGTTCCTGTTGTCATTTTACATTCTCTGTCCCAGATAAGATCACTGCTGCTACAATATACATTTATATCCACAAGTTTTTGAGTCTTTTTTTTTTTTTTTTTTTTTTTTTTAACATTGCTGAATATATTGAACCTATACAAAGCTTTGCACATTCTTGATATGGATAACTAGAAGGGACACCCAAATGCCAAATCACTGAAGAAATTGTGTTGAACAACTTAAACTACAAGTTTAATGATACTTTTGTATTTCAGAAATACTAAATGTGATGTCATGTCATTTATTCTATAACTGGCCTGTGGAAAAGGGTGTGGCATTGCAGAATACCATGGAAAGCATGGGAAATGGTGTCTCACACATTCAGTTATGTCAATGTACATACACAGCAGATGCTAGCTACCAGGCTAAGTTGCTCATTTGAGGTCTGGCACTCTCAAAGTTTTCAAGTGAAATGAGACACTCTCTTACCTTTTTATAATGTTTTCATTTGTGTTGTTCCTAAAATGGGAAGCCCTGTGCTCACCCAGAAATTTGTTGTGGGTATTTGGCTGCAGGAGGAGAGATTTATTGTCATCTTCCCCATTTTCTTCCCTCCTTTCCTGGAACCAGTGCCCCATGATGAAGTTACTGAAATCTTCATTAAGGACCACAGGAGATCATTCAACCTTTTGTGTCCTAAGGAAGGAACATCTTGTTTCATGCCTTTCCTGACATATATAGCTCAATCTGTACTTACAGGTGTGAAAACTGCACAACCTTTGCAGACCATTTATTCTGGTAATTCTGGTAATTCACTTTCTTGGATATTAAAGACATCCTCCCATAGTGGCTAATTTGTCTTTTATTCCAATTCTTATCCATTGCAGAAGGGAGAATAAATTGCTCCTTTCCTCACTGCAGCTTGGGTTTCTGAAGACAGTATGGGTTCCTGAAGATCGCTGTGAGCAGGGCTGAGCACTGACTTGAACATAGATAGGTCTTTGAATTACAGAGATAATTGGGAAAGTCTAAGCATCAGCCATATCTGTGTGAAAGTTCCTACCACTTATTCTTTTTATTCTTGCTTGGTGATGAAAACAAATTACTCAACTGTTAGAACTGTTAGTTTATAGAAATAACCATATGATAAAGCTTTTTTTTTTTTTTTTTTTCCATGAGATTCCAAAATTCAGGGACATGTGAAGGTCATCAAATGGTCATCCATATTTCCTGGATGTCAAATTGCACAATGGATTGGCAGACCTCCAGTAAGTACATCAAATGTTGTATATTTGTTGATTTTACATCTTCCTTGTTAGATTTTCATTTACTGAAAAATACCCATATAGCTCAGTGTGAAGTCTTCTAATTAAATTTGAATCACACAGAATCACAGAATCATCTAGGTTGGAAGAGACCTCCAAGATCACGTAGTCCAACCTCTGACCTAACACTAACAAGTCTTCCACTAAACCATATCACTAAGCTCTACATCTAATTTGTTTCTTTATTATGGTTTTGCTCTTTCTCTATTAGACTGAAGAATGATTAAGAATGGAAATGGTCTTTATTCTGTCTTCTAGGTGCAGCATCATGGATCCCACCCTGAAACCCAGGCTCCGGGTTCTCATGCTATATAAAAAGATAATAATAGTCCAATATATATATAGTGCCCATGAATTTTGATTTTGGGATAGACACTAAATCTGTTGTAGAGACAAGACTATATTGTCTGCCCTTCATCTAACACTGTTACATTAGGTAGACTAGTCTGCTCGCAGCCATTCAAATTAAAGTAAATACATATAATCACTAAATATGTTTACTTCTAGTTGTACCAGTTAATGGAGAAATCCAACATACTGTTTTTGTTTTTCTTCCATCTTCAGATAGGATGCAATGTGAAGAACACTATATCATGCACACTGGTATATAATCCTGACCATAAACCTTAGAGTGCATCAGGCAATGTTGCTCAGTCAAATTATACTCAGCTCAGTACAAACATTTTAAATAGATTAACCTCAAAGAAGAAATGCTGTCCTAAGACATTGCAAAGACATTTGTATAAAAATATGAATCAGAATTTTAGAGTTCTTGTTTTTGTTACTCTATGCACAAGCATTGGCCAAATTTCAAAGCTCCTGAAAACAGCAAGACAACTGGGATATTTAAAAAAGGGAAAAGAGCCTTCAAACTATCCCATGAAAGAAAGATTTTTTTCTCTGAAGTTTTAGTCTCTCCTGCAAGGTTTCATATTTACTATATTTTTAAATCAATCTACAGTGATTCTTTAATTACACTGTTATCAATATAGGAACAGAATATCCTTAAAGCATTATAAATTCATGCTGAAATTAATCTGCCTAGACCCTAGTGTTCAAACTACCATCTGTATTCTCAACATACAATGTTCCTTTGTTATGCTCTTCTAATTTAGCCTTTGCAAAGTCCTCTGTGACAGCCAAAAGAAGTGATTTCAGAGAGTGGCAATTCTTGCAGCTACTTTTCATCAATCATTTCTACTTTGTTCCCTTAAAAAAAAAAGTTCATTCAATTTCCATTTTAATTAAGAAGCTGAAAATATAAGATGAGGCATAAATAACAGAAAGACTGAAGAAAACACATGTCACTGACAGAGTCATCCTGCAGTTTCTACTGTCTTCAGGAATGAAATGGACTTTGCCAGGTAATTGAAATGTTGTTTTTAATAGCATCAGATTTTAACTACTGTATATTACAGTGATCCAAATTGAATCATATAAAACTTTGTCCTCATTTTCAATAAAACAAATAAATAGAATAACAATCCTACATCTTTCTGTAAAGCTGTGCCAGTGTGATAATTACAACTATAGGATGTCTAGGATGTCTTTTTGTAATTCTTTTTCTTCTCATATGAATACTTCAAAGGAGGAGAAATAGTTTAACAGCGGATAAATTTTGTGAGCTACTAAGGGAATTTTTTATCCTTCCATTTTGCAGGAATTCATCCTCTCAGTTATTTTTTTCTCAGAGGTTTAGAAGACTAGAAACTCTCTTACTGAAATAAAAAGATATATATATATATATATATACATATATATGTATATATATATTTAGTTCAGTGGATATGGCCCACAGAATGTCTGATATCTGGTGGGCAAGAGCCACCAAGGAGTTTCTTCTGAGTGCAGTTTTCACTAGTTGCTTTATTTCTCTTCTGCTGTATGTATGCCTTTTACAAACAGTTCTGCTGAACAACATCTCTCTAGTATATTTATTTATATATTAATGTATGGTTATTTAGAGATTAATGTCCTGTAAGGCACTGGAGTTTATGATTCATGAGGTCCGGTCCTGTGTCTTAGCTTTTGCAGATTTATAATGCCAGCCAAGAAGAGGGTACTTATCCCAGTTTTAGGTAGCTCAGCCACAATAAGGGAAAAAGTAGCATCAAAAACAGCAGTGACTTTCTGTTCCCTCAAAACAGCTAGTTCTTACAGCAAATCCAACTGTTCCCCCTGTTCCCCCCCACCCACGCCCCATATTTTTGTGCAATCAACCATCTCACAGAAGATTTCCTTCACATTTATAATTTCTACCTTGAGTGTTGACCAGAGCTTAGGCAACATGGCTTGGGCAATGATATACCTTTCTATGATATGATAGAACAAGCCCACCACCTCAGATGTTTCAGGGATTAAAACAGAGAAAGAGACTGAAAAAGCAGAGAAGCTGTGGAAAATTGTTTTTGCCTCTGTTCATGGAGGAGGGAGAAGGTGGTAACCTGCTCTGCCAGGGAAGCATGAGCACACTGGTGATGGGGTCAGGAGGTGAATATTATTTCACCAGGGAGTCTAGAAAGGCAATTACCTGAAGTCACTGGACAATGGAGAGTTAGAAGCAGATTAAAACAACAGATGACTTGGCTCTGAATGGCAATTCTCCTCTATTAGCACTGCTGTACTAATTCCCTCACCTATAACTCAGAGGCAATAACAAGAATACTTATCACACAGGGATTTGTGGGCTTTTACCAAGAATTACATAAATGTTGTTCATACAGCACCGATTTGAACAGTGCTACTTAATATGAATGAGTGCATAAGAAAGAGGCTTGCAAGAGACATCTGAATCTTAACAGCTCAGACAGTAACTGCAAAGGGAAATGCAATGATCTCTTTGGTGCATTTTTCTCCTTCCTCACACACAGGCTTTATACCAGGGGGTCAGGTGCAGATGTGAGATCCACACATCCCCTGCCCCACCCCAGGCTTCCTCCCTGGCTGTGCACCAGAGCCACATGGGGCTCCTGGCCACAGCACCTGGGCCCTGTTGATTTCCTGCTCAGCCTCATTGGGATGGGTAAGCACAAATGGCAGAAAAATCACATATATAAATGAAAAATATTTTGTTTTTAATAACCAGAGTTGGGCAGATAGGTGTACATGTACGTATGTCTGTTTGTGCAGAGGCCTTGCAAGGCCTCTGCACAAAAGAACCAGGTTACCTAGTTGCTCAGACTATAAGCACACCAGTATATACTGGCAGCTGTGAGTGGCTGTTCTTAGAGGTGTGACCCCTTGATCATGCTGTTAGAAAGTTTTGGAAAAGTTATGTTTCAGAAAATCAAGTTTTCTTTTAAACTAATACAGTGTTTCATAGAAATAAAGTTATGACAGAATCCTTCTGACATTTGTTAGCAGTCCCATCATACTTGTTATCTTTATCACACAGAGTAATGAAGTTCCTATTATTAAAACAAGAATGGAAAGTGAGCATATATCATAGCAGATAAGAATACAAAACCTTTGTTTGCAGGTCTCCAATGTGAAGTCCAGGCACTGCAGTTTTCCAGAACTTTTTTTTTTTTTTTTTTTTTTTTTTTTCAGTTCTCATGATTATTTCAAAGATGGAGTAAAACAAGTCAAAATTAATCTGCCCTGGAACAAAATACACATCTATTCGGGTACTTATGCAGAAAGATTTTGTCAAATCTTGTCAAACACATGACCATTACATTTTACTGTGCTTGTTAAACCTGAGAAATCTTTAGAAAGTGAAATCAATTTTATAGCTGTCCTGATTACACTGTGCTCCTAGGGCTGAACTGAGCATTTCTCTCACCATGGTCAATACTATAAACAACTGCCTCCTGAGGGAAGGAAAGGGGAAGTGGAAGAATGTTTCATCAAGCAATTAGTACTATTAAAGCATATATATATGTATATATATATATATATTTAAATGTTATAAAATCTTGGAAGGATACAGGGGGATCTGTGTTTGATACATAAACAAGAAACTATGGCCTCATTCTTTATTGCAAAGTATTTATATTGTAAAAATTGGTTAAACATGTTCTGCATCTATGCAGACTGAAGATGTTTTACAGCAGCACTCAAAAAGCCAAGAGATTCTACAGTATACCAGAGCTGTTCTTGCAAAAGCTTATTTTTAATGCTATAATTATTCTGTAAGTTGGCTTGAAATATAGAAATATTTTACAAAGTCAAATTTTATTTACACAGGCATACAATGCAAACTGGGAAACCTACTATTAAGTTGTTCTACCATGACACATTTCAGAACAAGGAAGATGATTTCTGAGAAACAAGGGATTGCAAAGACTCCTGTTTCATTATACAGTGTAAAGCTGTGGACATTCAGCACTTTAATTTTAATTTACATTCTGGTAAGTATTTCTCATCTTGAAAAGTTTAATTTTCATGGCAATTTTGGAGGGCGAACACATATGTGTCCGGATACAGTTTGCTTATTTTTCTGAAAAACTATTATTGCATTTCCCAACACACTCATTTTTTTTTCCTGTTTACAGTCACAGAGATCAGCTTTTTATAAGACCATTACTCATGGGGAGGGAAAGAGCCAAGCAACATTTAGAGTCCTCCCGCAGAACTAAACCCCCTCCTGAAGGTTTTGCCAGTTATCAGAAAAATTAAAACCAAGACATTTCCTGCTTAAACCTCTACTCTTTAGTTTGTACTTAAACAGCAATATGTGTTATCTTATTTTCAAAAAACAACTCTAACTACATTTACCATCTTAAATGATTCTCTTCAGCAAGGAATCTTGAATGCCTGGTAAACTTAGACTGACAAACTCAGTGAATAAAAAATGTTGTATCCTTGTGGCAGATTCATAAGGTGGAAAGGTTTTATGTAGAAATATGAAAAAAAAAAGGTCACAGTTAGTGATTGTCCTTCAGTTGGATCCCCAAATAAATTTAGAAATAGTTTTGAAGTAATTGTTTAAGTGCATAGATAAAATAAATAAATAAATGTGTCTTAAAGCATGGCTTAAAGAACCCATAAGAACCCATGGCATGGCTATGAGGTCTCCTGAATCACTCCAGGTGTCAGTGTACATTGACGTTATTTAGCATGCATGTCTGTGTGAATGCATAATCATGTATTCCCTGCCATGTTTAGCCTTCAGTCACTCCAGGTATGTAATTTTGACCACTTTCAGTCAATTTTCACTTTCCAGATTAAACAATTCAAGATGATGTTCTCCTGACACACACAAACCAACAAGCAGACTTTAAGCAGAAGGACCTGTGTACGTTAGGAATCCAAGGCACAGAGCTGCCTGGGTGTAGGACCTGATTATAATTTGGCACTAGTAGCAACTTTTTTGACTGTATATCCTGACAATCCTTAATGAGGTGGCCAGATTTTCTTTATGAGGGGAGGCTGAGACATGTACACAAAAACAGCCTTGAAGATATCCTCTGAGCCAATGGCAGAGAAAAGAATGAGACCGCATCCCTTGATCTCTGTTCTCCTGCCCTACCAGTCTTCCATGTGCTTACTTAATCCAATTATGGCTGGACAGCTGATGGCTTGCAGCACAGAGCAGCGTGCATTCTTTTATTTTTATTTTTTTAATATATATATATTTCCCCTGAAGAACCTGAGGAGTTACTCTGCCAGAGCTTGGAAAGATCTCCTTGTTTCTTAAAAGTTTCTTAAATGCCAAACCCAGAGACAGTCTTCCTCGTCTACCAGACCACCACAGGTTAACTGGCACTCATACAAATGGCCACAGATGTTTGCAAGATGTTGCTGAGTCCCCTCTGAGACTATCATTACCTGCCTAGCGTCAGTGCAGTACTGATACGTAATTTATTCCTTTGGAAGGACTCCATCACAATATAACAAAATAACATAAATCTCTTCACAAATGTCATTGCCTTGGGATAAGACCAGCACTGAAACATGGTAGGGATTGCTTTACATCAACTGAGTTTTCTGCTTGATCTTGCAGTGAGACAATGACTCTCAAAAGTATTTTTTTTTTTCTGGCACTCTTCTCAGGACATGGCAGACTGGAAACCAAGCCAGTAAGCGCTAAGAACTTCACATATGCAAGTAGTACTTAGCAGTCGAAATATGCGACAAAAGTGACCCTTTTCCCCTTCTAGTAGGCTATTAAAACCCATTAGTAGGTAATTTTGCTATGTCCCTGATCTCGGTTGCAGAGCATTTCCCGGGAACCCGTCATTTTAGTATACAGCCAAGAGGTGGCAGTACTCATCCACAATTCCTGACCCTGGAGGTGCCTCATCCCATCGCCGTGTTCATCCTAGTAGCACCAGTGTCATCATCATCTCCTCCTCTAATTTATTTGGATTTACAATAGATAGATTTTTTTTTTTTTTTTTTTTTCTCCCTCCTGTGCTGGAAACACTTTTCTTCAGCAGCCTGGGCTCTAGCTTGATTAGGCATTATGTAGCAGCACGGTACACCTCGGCTGCCTCCACCACGCAGTACAGCCCACAGGGCTGCAGCAGGTCCCCAACTGTGGAGAAGGTTTTAATTTTGCTGAGGACCACAGTTCTCAAAATGTCATAAACTGTGAACACCCAGCTGGAGCAGTTTATGGACTGCAGAGAAACTCAGAGTATTTTAGCCCAACTATTAATTCAAAGAGCATGCTTTGTTATTTCCTGTTCCATTGTTGTTTGTAAAATAGTTTAATGGGTAGTGAGCAGTAAACTGTTTAAAATCTGCTGTGCACATTGATGCGGTTTTATATTGCTGGAGAGGGAAGGATTTCACTGCTTTGGGTGTGAGTAAGAGAGGAAGATTATCCTGATAATGAAAACCACAACCAATGCATTTACTTTGGAACTATTGTTTCAACTACATTACCATGTAGATATTTTAATCAGAAATAAAAGTGATAATCCCCAAATGCAGGCCTGACAACAATTGAAACAGCTGCATAAAAAAAAAAAAAAAAAAAAAAAAGGAAGCTAAGCTATTAGCAATATTAGCAATGAGGTTTACAACCAAAGAGTTTTCTGTAAAACAGAAGTGACCCCATTAAAAAATAGAAGGCAACATTAATTAAGAACTGGTAATGACCTAATTATAGAATTGGTGTGGATCACTACATCTCAGCATCCAGGCTGTTATACCTTCAAAATTATCTTGTGGATATTAAAAACCTCTACCACATTGCACAAGCAGGGTGAATGACAGCAAAGGGATTGGCTTGCATCCATATGGCTAAACTCTCTTTACCTTTCCTCAACATAATGGACTCATCTATCCTGACTTTTGGGAACAGTCCCTGCCTTGTTCTCTCCCTTGAACAGTGCCCAGGAATGCCAGCTGGCACAGTATAACCTATCAATATAGATACAGAAGGGAGTGTATTTACTGTGTAGTTTCCTGCAGAGTGTAGCATGCTAGCAATGAATCAGCAGAGCTGACTGTGCAACACTGCTCATGTTTATGCATTGTCCCTGTTTGGTTTGCTGTTTGGTATGGGAGTAGCCAAAGAGACTATATGTGAGCTGAAAGTCTCTGCCCTCTAACCAGAGGACATCAGTATAGGAGTCCCTTTGTATCTGGCAACACCACTATTCTGGGCTAGGCTATTGCAACATACCTTCCTGTGTACTTCGTTCTGTATACTACTGTCCTCCAAGGATTCTCTTGAAACACAAAGGCTTTTTTTTTTTTTTTTTTTTTTTTTTTAATCCACTCAGGATCTTTTTTTGGACCTCACAGCAAGATGTGTGATTACTCAATATACCATGGGTGGTGCAAATAAAGTTTTGAGCACATTTCTGGTGCTTCTCAACAAAAATACTACCTTTCTGCTTTGTTGTTCTTCTGATTCATATTGGTGTCAAACAAACAGATCAGAACCAGGTCTTAAGTGTGATTTCATAATATATTCAGGACAAGTATATCTCCAGTTCCTGTGGAAAGCCCAATGCTGAAAGGGAAAAAATCACAAGAAGATATCACCATACAGCCTGAGGAATCCTCTGGTCTTGGTGGAGGAAACCTAAACTCTTTGGAGAACAGTTACAGGGAGTCCTTGTCAAAGCGTCTGTGTATCTTACAAGAGAACAAAGTGTCTTGGCAAAAATAAAAAAATAAAAACAAAATCCTTTCAAGTCAAATATAAAAAGAAAAATTGCGATTCTGACATTTTGGAGAGACAAAGCAAAAATATTTTTCCTCAGCTTCTGAAATATTCAGCCTTCAAATGTTGTGGTGAACATTATTTTACTAGCTTTTTAGAATGAAAAATGATGGAAAAACCTATGATAACAAGGCCCACTTCAAATATAAATGGGATTATGTAATGAACTACAGTTATCCCTGTTCAGTTTTTGTACATTTACATTTACTGGAAAACATGAGACAGTACAAAAAAAGGAAAAAGGGTCTCCTCACAGCAGCAAGGAGCAGTGAGGGAACTCCCCTGGGTCAGTAACTGTTAGGTCTCTTAACTGAGTACATGGTGGGCTGTATTCATCAGCACTGGCCTATCAGAGAGCCATGAGTGAACCATTTTCTTGCTATGTGGTGGTCTTTGCTGTCCACAGTGCAAACAGTCAGAACAGAACCTGTCATTCTTCCTGCAGCTTGTTTTGGTGGGGTCCTGGCTTCAGCTGGGACATGCAAGTGCTAAAGTAATGCAAATCATAGTACTGGCAGTCACAGAAGCCTCTTCAGCTTTCCCATTCCTTCTCCAGTATATCAGGAAAGATCCACTGAGACCATAAGCCTATCACTTACATGGTCAGATGCTCGAGAATTTCAGGGTTGAGACTGAGGAAACGCTGAGTTCTTCACTGTGTTATGCAAAGTCTTTCTGTGATCACTTATAGTCTAAAAAACTACACTGAAAGACATTCTTTTGAAATCAAAGGTGACTTAATGTGTACAACAACCCTGAAAAATCAGACCCTTAACCTCCTGCTGTCTCTGATCTTCATCTCCACAATGGGAGTCAGACTGTCATCACTGAGCTACCACAGTGAGGGGAACATACAGTTACACAGAAAGAAAAGAATAAAAAGTCTCTTTCATCTGTACTTCTGCCAATGTTTTAGAAATGAATCCCATGAGGATACAACTGCTACCCAGAAAGAGTATGTGCAGGATTTTCAAAGGTGTTAAGTGATATTCTAATTATGCTCACTTTGAAGGCCTTAGCAAGTTTACCTCTAGCTTCACTGGGAGAATAATTAAATCATTGCAAAAATACTATTAAAAATGCCACCTACTTTTCCTTTTTGTAAGTGACTTCTCACCCTTTGTTAACATGGTTTTAGGTTAGGGCTGAGGTATAATTGTAACTATATACACTGATATCTGACTTGAATGTAGGGTTAGTTCTAGATAAGTACATCAGATTTGAAAATTAAAATGTATATATTTTTTTCATCTTGAAGAAGTCATGTTTCCCATCACTGTTTTTTTGATTAATCTTCTTTGTCCCTATTCTCTCATCCCATTTTCACAGGAAATTAAAATCTGCCTTTCCACTGATAATTAGATGGGAACCACAAGGCTCATGGTTACACATCAGAAGGTATCACAAATTTATGGCAGGATTTTGAGTAAATTGCAAGATCTCAGACTGGAAAGCCCTAAATCCACTGATATTAGCCCTATATCCACTTAAATTTAGTAGGCAACAGTTAGGCACTTCCATCTACTGCAATGCCTGAGCTTCACAGGATGATTGACTTTGGCCCAGGCATTTACAGTAAGGGCAGTGATTTGACGGACAAGAGATGACAGCCTGATGAATTAATTCAGGCAGATATTCCATGACACTTTGTGTGAAAGGGGTGAGAGATTTGCAGTAAAACAAGATGTGTGTGCTATTGGCTGAAGATAGTATGCTAAAAGAAAAAGAGTGGAGGAATTCTTGAGGGTCCTTGCACTTTTAAGATTTATGCTTTTTTTTGGCATAGATGTATCCCACCAATATACCACTGTCTCTTTGTGACTGGAGTTTGGAATGGACAAGCAGGTTACACAGCAGGAATGTCCTACCAGCTACCAAATAAACATCATTGGCAAAACATTTATCCTGGTTACAAAAGCATAAACCCAAGTAAAGTACGTGAATTCAGATAAGTTCCGCCGGATTTTTAACCATGCTAACTATGGTAGAAAAAAAATCACCCACAGACTTCTAACAAGGCTGGTAGCAAACTTTCACAGGTTTACTCACAAGCTTTCTAGTACTTACTGCTTCTCTCTGGGTCGAAACTTCTCTGAAAACCAACTGTCCCTATGGCTTTTGCACCTTTTTCTCTCATTCAAGTCAAAAATACAGACATTTGTAGCATCTAATTTAGTAATATAAACTCAAGCTGTAATTAGAGTTGAGGCCAAAG
The DNA here is from genome assembly GCA_011075105.1 of Heteronetta atricapilla. NCBI lineage: Eukaryota > Metazoa > Chordata > Aves > Anseriformes > Anatidae > Heteronetta > Heteronetta atricapilla. The sequence continues at coordinate 19,916,379 of CM021733.1, forward strand.
CCACACCCTTGAACTTTATGGGTGTGCAGAGGCTGTTATAAGACACTTAGTAAAATTTTGTTTTGTAAAATAGTTTGGGAAGGAAAGGTCAGAGTTGTGTTTATGGAGGGACACTGCTAAAGAGATGCTAAAAAAAATGCCTGCAAAAGAAGCTTCCCTTGCTCCCAATAGACCCGTACTGCTCCACTCATTTCCACAGTTTTGATGAGGCAGGAATAAACAGGACAAGAAATGCCAGAGACCCATTCTTTTGTGGAGGATGGCACCACAGTTTTCCTCATGGGACCAATATCTCACATTCAGGATTACAGGGTCTGTAATTGTTAAAATATCTGAGAGGATTCAAATACTCTTTAATCTCCACACAATATTTAGCTTAGGCATATAGGATTCAAAGAGCCTGCTTGAATGTTGTTAGCTTACATACAACAATGTTAAAAATGAGCAGCTGGAGCAGCACAGTAATTCAAAGCAACAGAGATGGGTATGCCGGTGTCCTAAATGGAGAGACCACAGCATCGCTGAGATGTGATTCAGAGGCTCCACATATGGAAAGGACCATCTAGCAAATAGTAAGTATTTTTGAGAAGAAAGGAGTACAGCAGAGGGTGCCTTCCTTCTTGGGAGCTCACATTGCTGTCTGCGGGCTGCATTTCTTCAGATGTTGAGAACCTGGCTAGGGCTAAATACCTACTGAAGGAGAGCTCATTCTTTCAAAAGCACAGCTGCTGAAAGGAATAGTGGTGGTGACAGCAGAATATCTTCAACAGGAAGTAGTTTCTGCTGGATTTGTCAGCCAAAGTCTCATAATTCTCCTAGAAATGACTACTTTTCATGAAAGAGACCATAAAAAGTCAAAACTTGCTCTGTGGTTCTCTAGTGGAGTCCAAAGAGCTCTTGAGATTCAAGCTAAACATTTTAAAACCGCATGTGTGCATATTTACTTATCAAGGCACAATTCTTCTGTTTCATTGCCAAATGTTCAGTAAGGTTGTAATGAAACATGCATGTGAAGAGGGCCTGTCCCTAGTATAGGTCACTTTTATTCAGCATCAGTATCGTTTATACAGTGACATGGACTCATGAAATGGGCTTTCCTAATATAGTCAAGAAGAGTAACTCACTATGGTAATAGTTGCATCCATATTAAATGGCTGTGGTTTGCAGAAAGACAGCATAAATAATGAAGTTAATGCTTTTTACCTTAAATCCCTGAAGGCATAAGATACCACAGACATTGACAGAAAAGCTACAAAACATCATCTTGCCATCATGAAACTCAGTAGAAATGATTAAGTTAGCCCGTGCGGTGGGGATGCCGGTCAGCATCCTCTCCCTGGGCCTCTTTCCCTCATTCTCCCTGTGACAAGGTGAAATTCTCTGTTCAAACTTGGGATGACATGGACTGACACCTCTCTCCTGCAGAGGAGGAGATTGATTTCTCTTCCACTTGTTTAGAATGAGACCAGGGCCACCTGTGCATGAGCTGTCAGGAAATGTGGTGCTTTCATTTAAACAGCAGGCAGCTATCAAAATAGCAATAAGAGAGGCTATCAGGCTTAATAATGGCCTGCATTAAAAGTAAAGTAACTCTCTGAGGTCCAGTAATGTTGCTTTTACCATTTGTCAGGTGTATAATCACTCTGGAAAATAAGAATAGTGAGGCCTTTGTAAAATCATGAATCAACATTCCCAACAATCCAACTGCTGTGAGTAGGTCAGCTCAATACCCTCACGTCTCAAAAAACTACTTAAGCACTCCTGTCTCCCGAGACCATTACATCAATGGATACCTCCAGTACTACTGAAAATGACAGCTTGCAATGTAATACCAGGAGATCCCCTTTAATAGCTCCTCTATATTAACAGGTGTTGGGTTCTACTCTGGGTGTTTGTCTGTGTTTCCGAAACCATGCCATACATAATCCCCTGGTTTTATGTGAGAAAATCTTATATCATTTTCAGAAGGATCTTTTTCTTTTTAAAAGTGAACAATAAAGCAGGTAATTCTTAAGAAAATGCAGTCATAGTAGGAATCCTAAAATGGCTAATAGGATATTGCTAAGAATTAAGGAGAGTTTGGTTGTGTATAAATCTATGCATATTTCACTCAGTTTTTTCCACTGTGTCATCTTGATATCTTTCTATCAAACAAAATTGTTATATAAACATACAAAGATATATAAATCAAATAAAGTTCACATCAAAATCTATTTGATTTCAACAGACCAAGTATATAAACATAAAGTTTATATATTAAATTGTATATCCATATCTCATAGTTCCACATTTTTCATTGTACTTGAAATTTACCACCTCAGGATAGGTGACTTCTCTCTTTTCTGTGATAATCTATCATTTGTGTTATTTACATATATTGTTAAAATGCTATGAAGGATGTTGACAATGACTGTAATATTACAGCCTCCATTTAATTTCCCAAAAGAGAGCAGTAAAAGACAAATAGAATAAAAATATTAAGTCTGTTACTATAGGAGAGTGAATAGCACAGTGCTTTTTCTTTTACTGAGGTGTTATTCCATCCTCACTGACTGAAAAAGGATAATTTTCTTGTTCAGAAAAAAAATGATTACTAAAGCAAGTGGAAAGTCCTTTCTGAGTTTCAAACACATGTCCAGTGACATAAAGATTTAAGTTAATGTAGTTTCAACCCTGCCAGCAGAATCATTTGGTGGGCATGAATGCCCTTGGCTTTACAAATAGGAGAGGAGGAGAACCAGACACACAACTGGAGAGAAAATTCACCTGGCACCTGCACTGATTTTTCTAATGACTTTAGAGGGACCCAAAGTAGGACACAAAATAAATTAGTCAATGCAGTTAAGTACCTAAAATTAAACAGAATTTACTTGGGCTAATTTACAATTTATATTTAAATTCCAGATTTAAATTTTAAATAAATTTTAAATTAAAAACTTGAATTACCCATTCTTTCATATTGTAGTTGTCCTGTTGTTTGTTCCACTTCTCAGACTACACCTATATCATTTTTTTTTTTCTAGTGTTTCCTCACTTTTCACTTATATCTGAACAAGTGTTGGCTACTCACAGTAGTGTTCGTATGGAGCAATTTTTAAGATACTTAAGGTCCCAGATTGGGGAAAGGGCTTTAATAAGGAATTTGATTATGAGATAGAATATACACAGGATCAGTGCAATGAGCTAAGTGCACTGCAACAAGAGTAATGAAGCAAATGTCCACATATAAATACTTTCTATGAGTAAAACAAGATAAAGTGATATTTCATCTTTATGTTTAGTCAAAATTCTGTTGTTAACTGCAGTGATGAAAATAACAGCGAGTTAGTTTCCTCTCCTTCAGTCATCTTCACCAATTCCCCAACACAGGAGATTACAGATTCTGAAGGAAAAAATGTCAGAAACCAAACATATATTATTCTTCATCTTTAAAAATTCCAGGAACCTACCAAATTAATGAAAAGCCTACAGGAAAGAGTGTCTTTTCTTCCCTGTTCTCCTCTGCCCTTATCCCAACCATGGGCCTTTTGCAATTACCCCCTTATGGAAGGTCTCTTCTTTCTCACCTTCTTATGAGCAAAGATTTGTGTTCTGCAAGCAGAAGAGCTAATGTTGTGGTTTTCCTACAGACTACAGTATATATTCTTTAAATAGTCTTTCTTTCCAGCAACTCAGGCACTGCTCTGAACATCTTTGGTACTTTTTTGACCACAACACAACTATACGAGTCTGAGTCCTGACTTACATTTGCAGTAAGTAGTCCCTGGGCAAAAAGTCCAGCATATGGTTTCTGCTTGATCATCAGTCCACAGGTGAGAAATGCCAATTTGACTCCCTCTTCTACTAACTGGTAGTATTTGTGAAAACTCTAGAAATACCCCTTGGTATTTCATGAAACTTCTAGGTATTTATTTGTCTTCAAGCCTTCAACTGCTTTTTAAATTTTGTTTGGAATGGACTGTAGTTTGGGAGAGGTTCAAAGCGGTAAAACTGCCAAATTAAAATCATCTTGGTCTCATGCAAAAATGGGTATCACTCACCTTACTGGAACCCATTTAAGTGCACCTGAAGAAGCCATATTGAAGTGTGGTGGTGTGGGGCATTGCAAGGATTGTTGTGATCTGATGCATTTAACATCGTTTTTGTAACACAAAACTCATGTGTGAGAGGCCAAGCTACATTGCAGTTGTCCTTCTTACGACACTTTTTACTGTCAGACATTCTATATTATGATTTAAACCAAAAGAAGCAAGTATAAGTTTAGATAAAGGTATTTCTAGTGTTTTATATCTTAGCTAATAAACTTACTGAGTACTAAGTTTCTAGACTATATCTGAGTGCTGAATAAATAAAAATGGGTTGCAAACATCTTAGTCCATGAAGGAGAAGACTTCTTCCATCTCTGATTTTTTTGACTGTTCCAATATTGAAACTTTCAAAGTATGAATATATTTTTAGTGCTAACAGGCATGGAAACAAAATTTTAGTTGAGGTTCAGTGTATGCAAAATCACTCTATCTAGTTCAGAAAGGCACAGTTAGAAAGGATATGTATGAGAATGTATGTATTTGACTGATATCTCTTTAATGTATTTATGCTCATAACAACTTTGTTCTCTTCCTGACCTCTTGTTTCAGTTATTTATTTCTGATGTTAAAAGTTCAGGCTGCAAATGCTCCATATGAGCTGTAATCAGTTTTCTCAATGGCTAAAAAGAACAATAAGATTTTGTAGCAACTGAGATGCATCTTAGCCCTTGCTGGTGAAAAATGTATGCTATAGAAAGTCCTTTTCATCTTTTAGCAAGGGTCCATTATTTCTATATATCTCTTTTCTGTGCCTTATGAAAAGGTTTGTACAGTAAAGAATGACTGACTATGTAGTAGTTCTTTCTTCTTTTGCCAAACTCTTTTTAGCTTTGGCAGCAATTCTATTTTCCCTGTCATCATCTAATGTCTATTTATTTTACATTGCTACAAAGCCAGTGCAATTCCCTCATAAATCCCAGGTTGTGAAGATGAAGAAACAATTCAATTGCTTTTATTAAAATCCTCCAGTGTCCTCTTTCTGATTCCTACCATCTAATTAGGTTCAGAAAGGTCATCAGTTTGAAAAGCTCTTGGAAAAGAATCAATTGAATTACGAGATCAGAGGTTGCCACATGCCTTGTGTTTCTGTTCTCTAAAATACCTGATCAATCTTGGTTGTCACAGGTGCCACAGGAGTGCTTGTCATTAATTGTTGATTTAATTAACCTCATAACCTCACTCCCTTTCTCTCACCTCCACTCTTCTGTCCTTTTCCCTTCCTGCTCTCATGTGCATGATACACACAGACACACTAATTAACATCCTAAGGAAAGTGAAGATATCACTTATGTTTTGCATGTTGTTTGAACAATTCAACAACACCCACAGCTGCCTAAAACTGTATAATGACAATAATGACATTATGACATTGTCATAATAATGTCATGATAATTGTGACTTGTCATGATAATGACAAATTTCACTGACTTAATGCAGTAGACTCCTGAAGGAAAAGTATTTAACATTAAATGACATCATGTTATAATGTCCCAGATATGCATTATAGTAATCAGAAGAATGCCCAATTTTTACATTTTGTTGCAAATACCAGATTTTTAAAATGATTTCCCACCCATTGTGTGGAGCAAAAAGAGTAATCTCCTGGATCATATTCCTCTTCATAGTACAATAACACATCCCTTGTGTCCCTTAAGTGTAAGTCTTAACTTTAGTCTTAGGCAAAATTTTTAGAAGCAGACAGCCTCAGACGATGCCATGATGTTTTTTGAGTTTGCACAGTGTAGACAAAGCTTCACAGAAACTCAGCCTCTAATGAGCTCACTGTTCATGTGCTGTTACTCTGAACTTGGAACTGCCAGTTGAGAGGTGGATCGCAAAGACATGGTGCAATAGAAGTGACAGGACAGAAGAATCACATTGTCATGACAATAGAAGAAAAGCATCCTCCTGGCGCTTTCAAAAGTTTCCGTCCTGTGTGCAGAAGTCAAGATCTTCCCCAGAAGTAATCCCCTCACCATGCTTCTTCTGCACCTACAGGATGCAAGGATGGGCAATGCATCCATTCTCTCATCTCATGCAGATCAGAGGGTTGCACGAGAAGCAGCAAATCTGGTTTGCTGAAAATTTTGAATAATACACTTCCTGTGAACACTTTTCAACTCTCAGTGTGAAATGATTGCACTGGGGATGAATTCACCTTCTGTTGATATTTTTCAATATTTCACTTTTTTTTTATATATATAAAAAGTGAAATGGTGCTTTGCTTTTCCCTACCCTTATTCACTCCATCTCAGATTTGAGTTCTGAACTATGATGTAATGTTTTTATATAACCACAAATGGTTCATATACACAGAAATGAGGATGATGAACTGCATGTCTTTTCTAATAAGTTTTAGGTTCTACTGGTGATAAAAGCTGTAAAGTTAAGCTTTATTTTATTTTATTTTTTTTTGTAGTTACTATTTTAGTGCTTAGAAGACATGGAGTTCTCCAGTTAACAGCTATTGTAATGCAGTCTTTCTTGACCTCTGGATCTTAATTCTATTGAAATATGTGGCTTATACACTTAAGATTGCACTTCAGGGTTAAATACAGTACAAAAAGTTCTGAAAATCTGAAATATCTGAACTTTCCATTTTTTTGCTGTATCTTCTTCTTAATCAAAATGAAATGCTGAACTCTTCTTGCCCTCCATGTACTAATGCATCATTTAGGAGGACTTTAAAAAAACATGAGGTCACTCAAGAGGAGGTTAGGACGATGTCTTTAAATAGAACAGAAATGCATGAATAACTAATTAAAACAAGACAGAGTAATTCAAAATTATATGCTTTCTATCTACATATTTTAAATAAATGTCACATATAAGAAGGCGGCTAAGTGATTCACCACAGAGTGAGATTAATACTTAAACAATTATGAGCAGTGTCTTTTGTCTTTCCATATACTGACCGCGTAACTCTGGAGAAGTCAACAGACATCATACCAAGGGTATGTGTATGGGCACACCTCACTCCTTTCCCCCAGTACCTATTACAGGAAGTAGATGAGAAGCTGCATGTGAGAACAGGAGTGCTGGCTTTTACTCCTTGCCTGGTTAGAAACTCTTTGTTTGATGTCTGGCACAAGTTTAATGTATGCCTTTTCTCTGGAAAAAAAAAAAAAAAAATGGTAATCGATCTTATGTTTCTCATTGTGCTAATCTTTAACAAATAGCATCAAACAGATTGGACATTGTACCCTTCATAGAATGGGAGGAAGATTTATCACAAGCTCAGATTATCTGTTGTCAGAGGAGTGTTAAATAGGTCCTTTCCAATACAAACACAATAGTCACTAATACACATTCAGTGCCTATGAAGACTAGCCTGTGATCTTGCACCTAGATGGCACAACAATCAGAAACTCCTGGGAACACAAATGAAACCGTATTTCTGAACTTTCCGCCTTCCTAACAATTAAAGAACCAAGGAAAAAGCAATCAAATTTACAAGGCCTGAAAAAAATATTAAAGATTATCTACCTCATAAAATGAACTTTTAAACCTAAAGTCATATTTCTTCAAGCCTAATACTTTAGTTTATCTTTGATCATTATAAATTATTCTCTGCAAAGAGCAGTGGTTAAGAAAGTAATTGGCAGCATGTACCATTGAAGTTCATTCTGTTTTATTTATTGAAAAATTCTAAAAAGTAAAACACTAAAGTACTTCACATTAAAATAGTATGAACCCACCAAGATAACTGCTTGTAAATGTCTGTGTAAAATTATGGTCAGAGTAACCACCTCTGGCTCCAGAATAAACTTTCCATGTATATTAGAGCCAAACATATTTGCTTACTCAGATTTTCACTTGAATTTTAATCTTTTCTTTTCCCTTCCTTCCTTTATTTATTTATTTATTTAGTGGGTGATTCCTATATGTGAAAACTTTTAAAGGAAAAGGATGGAGAAAGGTACCTGTCACCTTAGGAGATGAGCGAAGAACGAAAAATCCAGACAAGTCTCACTGAACGTTCTTCTTCTGCAGTGACACCAGTAACATTTGAATGCATACATAATTAGACAGTACAGATTAATTCCCAGGAGAAATTTCTTTCCTCCAAGAAAATTGTTTTCCAGTGCCAATAGCTCAGGCCCCTGATAATGGGGTCATAATAACTGAGTATTGATATAAATTCCCTCTGCAATGAGTTTTGCACCACTAGGCTTTGCAGGCCAAGTGGTGTCCTGGCCTACTGGCAGCCAGGACAGAGCTGTTCACTAGAGGTCAAATTCTCATTTTGTAGTAGTAATATTTGACTGCTTTTCAGTATATTATATTACAGAAACATAGAATAGTTTGGGTTGGAAGGAACCTTGATGGTCATCTATTTCCAACCCCCCTGCCATGGGCATGGATACCTTCTACTAGGCCAGGTTGCTCAAAGCCCCATCCAAGCTGGCCTTGAACACCTCCAGGGATGGGGTATCTGCAGCTTCTATGGGCAACCTGTTCTGTTGCCTCAGCACCCTCTAACTAAAGATTTTCTTCCTCATATCTAACATAAATCTACTCTCTTTTAGTATAACACCACTACCTCTTATCCTACTACTACAATACCTGACAGAGTCTTCTCCAGCTTTCCTGTAGACCCCCTGTAGGTACTGGAAGGCTGCAGTGAGGTCTCCTCAGAGTCTTCTCTTCTCCAGGCTAAACAACCTCAACTCCCTCACCCTGGCATCATAGGAGAGGTGCTCCAGCACTTTGATCAACTACATGGCCCTTCTCATGCACCTCTAACAGGTTCACGTCTTTCTTGTCCTTCCAGGACATTGAACTTCATGAGGTTTACACAGGCACACCTCTCAAACCCATCAAGATCTCTGGGTTGCATTCCTTCCCTCCAGCATGTCAACAACAGCACTCAGCTTGATGTCATTAACAAACTTGCTGAGGGTGTGCTTGATCCCACTGTCCATGTCTCTGACAAAGATAATAAACAGAGCCGGTACCAATACTGACCACTGAGAAACACTACTCGTAACTGGTCTCCACCTGGACATCAAGCCATTGATCACAACTCTTTGAGTGTGACCATTCAGCCAATTATATTATTGTTCATAATATTATAAAATCAGTCACTGGTAAGTAGCGCTTCATTGTGTAGTCAAAGCAAAGCTCTTGTATGTTGACTATAATGCTAGTTTTTATCCCTTGCTAAAAATGTTTTTAGGAAGATTTTGAACTTCTGGCCACTTTTCTCTAGGCCATTTTACTGTATGAACATTGCCACGCCTTTGTGTTTTGGTGAATTTTCCAGAGGGCTTGAAGCTGTTGGCTGTTGAAGACTGACTCACAGTCAATGGCCAGCTCATTCACAGAATCACCAAATGGCCAAGGTTGGAAGGGACCTTTGAAGATCACCCAGTCCAACCCCCCTACCAAGCAGGATCACCTAGAGCACAGGATGGCATCCAGGTGGGTTTTGAGTATCTCCAGAGAAGGAGACTCCACAGCCTCTCTGGGCAACCTGTTCCAGTGCTCTGTCACCCTCACAGTAAAGAAATGCCCTCTCATATTCATGCAAGTGCAGGACGTAATGGCTCCAAAGGGCCTCGTGCAGTTCTGTAACTGCTGTTTGTGAAGTTTTAGGAAAACAAAAGCTCTGGAGGATTGGGAACAGCTGTTCTGCCAGGCACCTAAGGCTTCCTGTGAAAAGGCAGGCCTTCCTGGTTTACGTCAGTTTAGTAGTTGCTGGGAGCTTCTGCCATTGTGGAAGTGAGTTGTCAGTGGAGGCTGATCTTGCTTGTCTACAACTTGCTTTGCTCTCCTGCTCCTGTGAGGTAGCTTTTGTCAGCTTCAGAAGCACAGCTGCTCCTTCTGTCTCACTTCATGCTCTGCCCAGGACTTCAAAGTCATGTAGCTGTGCCAGCAGTGGGTAGCAATGGAGGGTGCCTGAAATCCCTGTTTGAGACAGGATACAGTTCTGAGAAGACAGACCTACTCCTGTCCCACATTTGCTTTGGTAACTACTGAGGGAATGAACTTGGGTGGCCTCACATTAGTACTTAGCCTCATTTTATTGGTTTACTTGTCCATTCCTAAAGCTTTGCAGCTGGTCTTTAAATTTTTGGAAATGATATTATAAATATTAGAAATAACTGAGTCCACAGGCTATTGCTGTATTTTCACAGTAATATGATTTATTTTTAAATCGCTCATCTCCTTGCTTATTTTTCTGGCCACCCTTCACTGAAGGGAGCTCCCAGGATCTGAGATAAGCAGTGCTTTGACATCTGAAAGACCCTTCCAGAATCACTAAGGTTCACCAACTACAGCTACTTTTGAATGCTTGATGTCAGAGCCTATGAGCCAATCTTAATTTTGAGCTGGATTAGGTGTTTTTGGAAAAGATGTGTCCAAGTGTGGTGAGGAGAACAAGCAGTTCTGACAGCCATTGGGAAGTTCTTTTCTTGCAAACCTTTGCAAATCTCCAAGCTGACACAGAAGAGTTCATGGCTTAGAGCCTTCTAGGGTTTAAGCACAGAATTCTCTTTTTGCAAAGAGCCAGGGCAGACATGTTTGGATTTCATTAGAAACTCATCAGACATGCTGGATCTGAAATCACTGCTGCCCTTGGCCAGCTGGAAAATACCCGGTTGTTGCAAGGAAACTCTAACCCACTAATTACCCAAAAAAAATCATGTAGGAACTCTCTTGACCTTTTTTTGTTTGTTTGTTTGTTTGTTTTTTGTTGTTGTTGTTTTCCTGTAACGTTTTCCCCTTGAAGACATGGATCAATTACTTTCTTACAAAAATTCAGCTGATTTCAAGTGTCATCTTTTTGGAGGTTTAATCATCACAGAATGTACAGTGCTAAGTCATATAGCATGAAGAATATAATACTGTTCTGAGAGCTTTTATGTCAGGGAGAAGCATGAGTTTGGAAAAAATAAGGGGTAACCCAATTATTCTTCATTTTAAAATCTGAATTTGAATCAAACATTTAGAATATGAAATATTCAGAAATATTTCATTATTCCTCATTTTCATATGTATCTGCAGCTTTGATTTCCAGCTATGACAGAAACCAAAGGAAGCCAAAATACCTAGACAGGAACAGATAAAAGCCAAAATACCGAGACAAGAACAGAGAAAGGCCAAAATACTAACCAGAAACAGGAAGTACTGGACATCTCACAAGACAGCCTCCATATTCTTGTGGGATTTCCAGCCAGGGGTACTGACTGAAGACTTTGAAATTGTTTGGATAAGTTTTGTATAATTATTTAAAACTTTAGGTATTTAGTGGAAGCAAACTTAAAGTCGGAGTCTCACAATTTGCCTGTCATTTGAATAGATGGTCATGTATCAGATATTAAGGGAAACAAAGTGGGAAGAAGTTCAGTTAAAATATCAGAGACTAGCTTCATAGCATATGATCTCTGTCTGCTTTCTAGGATATTAGGGGAAACTGCTCTGTCCAAATAGAGATTAATTCAGTGACCATAGTTGTGTGATCATAGTTGTGCATTTATTGTTTGCATATTTGGGGGGTTTTGTTTTTCTTTTGCTTAGAACTGACCTTTGAGCAGTAAGCAGAAGCAAGAAAAGTGCAAAGAAAACTTACCAGACAAGAATGGCTAAAGGAGTGACAGACTACTTCCTCTTGCTCTTGCTGTTGCTAAACTCCATATATGTGACCAGTGGGTATGTCAACAAAACATGCTATGATAAAGCACATGCTTACTGGATGTTCTTAATTTTCTATCTACACAGAACTTGGTATTGCTTATAACAAACTGACTGGATCCCCTTCTAGTATCTCATTATTTGGCTGCTGATCGTGATGATGATGTTTGTTCAATACCTGTCTTCTAAAGAGAAGTCTCACTCCACAGCCTGCTCTAGTCCTGAGGTACATATGCTACTTCTCTATGGACATGGAATGGGCTTAATGTTAATACTACTGCTACTGCTGTGTAAATGGTTTTAAGTGAAGAAGTGACAGTGCAAAATGGAGTTTTATTATTATTATTATTATTATTAATTATATTGCAGGTAAAATGAAATATTTTCAATACATAATAAGAGAAACATATATTGAAATTCACTTTTCCAATAGCTTGTTCACCAGGAGAGGAACAACAGAAAATATTGCTTCATGTTTGGATAATTCGGATAAATACAGTAATGTTACAAACTTTACTTAGCTTAGCATCCATCAAAACTTTTTTTTCCACTCTTTGAAAGTTTTATTGTAATGAAATGTAGTAAATGTCATTATAATGGGCCAATGTTGATAAGATGATCATTTATTGGAAATGGGTTTTAAAATAACTCAGCTTCTCCAGTAAATTAAAATCTTTAGATAACATACCACTTAACAACGACAAAAATAAACATACCACAATGTCTGTAGTAACAACATGATCAACTTGAGAACATATTTAGAACTGAGATGGGGGATAAGAAGGCAAAGGAAACAGCTGGCAAAGTGTTTTTCCTTAAAAACATTTATGCTATTTCTACAAGAAAATTAAATTATTTCCTTGGTGTGGCTTTGATTCATGAGCCAGAGAAGGTAAACGAATTCTTTGTGTTGATTTAAGTCAGTTTTTGACCAAACCTTATTTACAAGTTGGTCATTTGTCATACTAAAGTTTCTTGAAATAATGAAATAAGCACACTGAGGTTTTGAGTAAGAAAAATATCAAAGTAATTCTTGCTTCATAAAGAGACAAGCACTGTACAATAATCAACAGAAATTGACTACTGAGAAGCACCTTTTGAAGTATTCTGCCACACATAGCCTATAAGAGTTTGAACAGAGTGTTTTGAAAGGGAAGGTTGATGGGAAGGACAGCATAATAACTATATTCAGGTACGGGATAGCCTACTATAAAGAAGGGGAGAATTGAAACTTTTCCTACTAAAAATGGGTAGAAGGAAAAATAATGTACTTGATGTGTAGCAAGAGAAATGTATACTAAATGTTAGAAAAAAGCTCTTCAGTAGGAGGAGATAGACTACTTATTGAGACTGGTAGTTACTGGAGATCTTCAAGAATATGCTAGACCAAAATTTCTCAGGAATGATGAACATGGCTGCCTTTTCTGCAGGGATGTGAAATCTCTCCCAGTCTTACTATTTTAGTTTTAGGACAATGCGTGATGACACACACGTTCTTCTTTTTAGAATACTCTGTGTTCACTGTAACGGGAGATATAGATCAAGATCAGTGTAACTGTATTCTGAATGTTTCTTTATAAAACCTTAATTCTCAGTATACTTTTATAAAACTTGAACCAAACCAATTCCTGCAATTTGACATGAGTGTCTGACAGTGGCCAATACCACAGACTAATCAGGAGCATGCAGTTAAGCATGGAAAGGCAGATCTAGGTTGATCTGCTCAGGAAGAATGTTTCTTCCATCACTCCAAAACTGGCTTGTCTTTGGAAACCAGTTTCTCTTCCAACAGTTTCTTAATCTCTACTTGTAACTCAGAATGATTGTATTACCGCAGTAAATAGCCTTTCATAATACTAGGAATGTCTGACCTCCATGCTGATTTGCAGTGTTGAGTTTCTTAGGAAGAAAGAGTCACACTGTAAAGAAAATATTTCCTTATTTAGTTTTAAATTTGCTCCTTTTCAATCAAGATCATCAATAGATCAAGTCATCAGTGTCTCCTTTTTACTGTAAAAAGGTTAACAGTTAAAAAAGTCATAGGCCAGTCTCTCATTTCATGAGAGGCCAGTATCTCATTTCATGATTCTCTGTTTTCCCCTTATTTTTATTTTTTATTTTTTTATTTTTTTTACATTTCAGGTGGATCATTTTATTACAATTTAGACATTTAGACCCAGTCATTTCCACATTTCTGTAGAATGAATGGAAATCTAGGTTTAAGGCAATCTATTTGATAAACTACTTTAAGGTAAGGAATTTTTGTGTATATTGGTGCTACAGCTGCTGGATATTCCTAATTCCTAAACTTGGAAGCAAGATATGGTGTCTGTCAGGGGACTGAGCCTGCAAGCTGTAGCTGTCTTTCTTCTAGGTGGTATGGCCAAAAGCAATGAATTGATACAGTTGATAGGTAACCCAACAAAACACTTATCTGAAAATGTGAATTTGTATTCTTTCACACTGGCTTTACAATTGATACAGAAAGCATAATAGAAATCCACCTGGAGACTAGAAATGATCCTGTATGCTTTATTGTTAGGAAGGTTTTTAATCTATACTGCAGTGTAGCTATGCATTAAATAATTGATCTGAAGTTTAGGATTAAGCCTTCATCAGGTTCACCTCTAGAGCAGTGCCTTACAGGACATGTGAGACTGGTAAGTTGAAGTGTAAGAGTCTAAATACACATAAAAGTAAATTGAATTTTAAAGAAACACTATTGATTTCAGATCCTCAGGCAAGAATATGGAAGTAACTAGAGTCTTTGTTTTTTCAAGTTATCAGGACTATCATCTTCAGGCAAATACAAATCTTTCCTGTGTTGTCAGTATAAATGCCAAATAAATGTTTTTGAGATGTAATGTATTCACACCAGCTATAAGTTAAAAAAAAACATCCTTCACCTTACTGCACATATACAGTCAAACACATTAATGGGATATCAGTACTGACCTAAATAAGGAATCATAAAATATACACATTTGAGGAAACTACTCTCCAAATCTAAATTCTGAATTCAGTTAGGCCCTTTCACCTCTGCTTTTATTGAACAAATACAAACCAGAAAAAAAGATTGATTATTTTTTGTTTGAAAAAATGTATCATTACTTAAAATTTAGAGCAACAGTATTACTTTAATAATAACAGTTTTGATGCAGTAAAAATCAAGTGGTAAATTGTGTTTCTGTTTCCAGTCAGAAAATATGGTTCTATTTTATTTGTTTTTTACAGTGGCCTCTCATGCTAAGTCTCCATGTGATCACGACATTTCGTTCCCAACAAGAGAGAGACCAGAAATCCAAGTGATCACACAGAGATTTTGTATGTCTTGGCAGCTGTGGTCTGTACGTTAATACATGTTCTGCTCATGCCAAAGTCCAATTTGCTAAGATGTATGTAGTTTGTACTGCAGGCCTAAGCCACGATGGGACCCTTCGAAGAACTCCTAAGTGAATCCTTAATCATGGTGTGTCCATTAGAACAAAATGGACTGTGCACCTAGAAAATTCAGTTTCCCGTGCCAGATAGCTAACTTCCCACAGCTCCTTCAGCTCTCCAAAAATCAGCAGTGTCTTTGAACAGCTGACGACATTTTAAATGGTACATCTGGAGGAGCAAAAACACTAGAAAACATCTGGTTTTGTTGTTGAACAAAAATAAACAGTACAGAGCTGAAAGCTGAGCAGAGAGAAGTTTTTCTGATACAGTTAATGTTTTGTTTATTGCACAACTGTGTTCATATGAGCTGATCTAGTGCTGGTGGGTGGATCAGAACATTGTTGCTATGTGCTGTCAAAGCATAGCTATCACTGAGGTGGTTGTGAGAGCTCTTAGTGCTGGATTCATGAAGAAGTAGGAGCTGGATTTGCAGAAGCACAGCAGGACTCTTTGTCAGCGATTGTAGTGGTAGGATAAGAGGTAACTGTGTTATACTAAAAGAGGGTAGATTTATATTACATATGAGGAAGAAATTCTTTAGTTAGAGGGTGCTGAAGCACCAGAACATGGAAGCTGTGGATGCCCCATTCCTAGAGGTGTTCAAGGCCAGCTTGGATGGGGCTTTGAGCAACCTGGCCTAGTAGAAGGTATCCATGCCCATGGTGGGGGGTTGGAATTAAGTCTTAGACCTTTAAGGTCCTTTCCAATCCTAACTATTCCATTATATTATGATTCTATGGTTCAGAACAAAAATACACTCTATGAGGCACTATCTGAGTTTTAACAAATTCCTCAACAAATATGCCTATTTTTCAGTGGAACACTCTAAAAACTCAATCAAGATATTTTCTGGAAAAAACTTCTAAAATCAGAATATCATTCATTTTATGTCACTGAAAGCAATCATGTAGTTTACTTCAGTAATCTAATTGTTGCAACTGACTAGAAAATTACCTAGGTAAAAGATTTCTTAAAAAATGTTATCAGCAACCCATCAAAAATTTGTGTAAATATTTGAACTTTTGAAAATCCTTCTGATTATTATTTTTTTTTTTAATTTTCCCCTTCACTTTCCCAGTGTTTGGTCCCCATTTGAAGTAAAGCGTTTCAAAGTAAAATAAACCTTTTGATCTTGAAAATGATAGGAAAATGATTTAAATTTTTTTTCACCTCTATTTTTCTTCAGACTAGGATATTCATCAAACCCGACTCCTCCCCTTGTTCAAACTCCAGTTTTGTCAACCTGGAAATTTTTAGTTAAAAAAATCCTTTAAACCCAATATATATATATATATATATATATGTGTATATATATATATTGGGTTTATATATATTGGGTTTTATATATATATAAATATATATATATATATATATATATATTTAAAAAAACAACACTACTGAAAAAAGATACTGGAAGAATTGATTGTTTCTTGCAACATCCAGGAAAATAGATGGAGAAAATTGTGAGCTCTGCTCCCCAGGAAAAATGAAGTCAACTAGGAAGAGGCTACAAACATATTGGACATTAGTCCAATAGACCAACAGACAGCCTTCAAGATCTTCAGCTAGTGCTATGGGGAACACAGGTTTAATCCAAAAGGAATGTATCAGTTATGAAAATAAATTATTTAGAATCTAAAAATAATGTTGCTGCTTATGATTATTGTCTTGGTCTTTGGTTTTCAGATAATGTTAACATAATGTATTTGCATCTCTGAGCAATACTGTAGGTCACATCTTTTAGGATTGTACCTAGCACTGTGTTTGCTTTCAGCATGAGTTGGAAGAGCAGACCTTCCTACCAATTCTTTCTTTCTCTCTCTTTCCTTCCTTCCTTCCTTTCTTCCTTCCTTCCTTCCTTCCTTCCTTCCTTCCTTCCTTCCTTCCTTCCTTCCTTCCTTCCTTCCTTCCTTCCTTCCTTCCTTCTTTCTTTTTTTCTTTTTTTCTTTTTTTCTTTTTTTTTTTTTTTTTTTTTTTTTTCCTTTTTTTTTTTTTTTTTTTTTTTTCCTTTCAGGAACTACATAACCACAGAGTTCCTGTTTACTGTATTTCTTAAGGATAAAGTTTTCTGTGGTAAGAGACACCTAAGACCATTAGGCACACACACTACAGATCTAAAGAAAGTCTATTTACCAGAGCTTCCAGGAAAAATATTGACAGGGCAGTAAAAATACTTTCCTTGATTACTCAGGCTCATATATTAAACCTAAAATTACAGGAACTTTTCTCTTTTACCAATTTATTTTTAGCATCTTTATTTTTTTCTTTTCTTTTTCTACTTTTTTTTGCTTACCTTTTAAAGCATGGCAAATTTCCATTGATTTTGCAAACTCAGGTTAAATTTGGTAAATGCTTCTAATGTCTTATCCCTTTTTTCACTATTTTTCTAAGTCAATAAGAGATGATCAATAGAAGGTAAGTCTTTCTTTCTCCAGGAACTGACAGAAGAAGCTACAGTGTTTTTCAGAGAATATGGCTTCTACTTCAATATGTTTTTTATAACATATGGGTACTAATATATGTGTAATGAAACTAAGCTGTCTACATATTTATTTAGTGCATATTACTGCTAAAGTAGCACCAAGCAAACACTGACAAATTGTCCTGGAAACTCCTTGGGAAGAAAGGTATTTCTTTTTTAACATATCAAGGTGCATGGATAAGTTAAAGCTAATTCCAAGCTCTTTGCATTTTATGTGCAAAAGATCCATTTGCATTTTATGTGCAAAAGATCCTTCAGTCTTAAACAGGAGGAGAACTGCAAACTTGTGGAAGTGCTTTTCACTGCAGAAGTAGGCAAACACATTGAATTGTCATTTGACAGACATGTATAGATGATGAAGATCATTATCTCAAGTGTCGTTCAACTCAGCCCAAACACCACACTGTTTGATAACCCTGTCCCAATGGAAATGGACTGATTCTTCTTCAGGCAGGTAGATAGTCTCTGAACCTTCAGATTTGCCTCTCAGGCAAATCCTTTCCTGGCTCTCTTACTGATATAATGGAAAGCCTAAGCTATACAGTCATCCAAAAAAAAGTAGACTTTACATCTCCTAGCTCATGGCAAGTATCACAAAAGGTATATACATCACAAGGTAAAATGGACCATTTTTTAAGTCCATCAGTACTTCTTTCAAAGAAGAACTTTTAAACTGTGTAAAAAAAAAAATAATAAAGAAACCTAACAGGGCAGGAACCTAAATTCTGAGACCCAATATAAAAGTCAGATTTGGTGGTTCTCAGAGTGACACTGAGGGTTTTTGTGGGGAAGGGGAAGGGTGGTCAGAGATGGGTTCTCTTGTTGTACTTCTTTGAAAGAAGTCCAAGTACTTCTTTCAAAATAAACATGGTTTGTATCAGTCTTGGCTCTAACTTCTCAGCACTACCTGCAGGTCCTACAAGTGTAGCTGTCTGGAGCTGGACCTCCAGTTTTTATCTGTCTCTCTGTTTCCATGAAAATGGCATAAATACTGCTTTGATCAGATTAAGTTGTGGCATCTTGTCCTGAATGGGAGCTTTCAAATTTTTCAAGTAGTAAAAGTCCTTAATTCCGCCTCTGTATGGAAAGATAACACAGGAAAGAAACTGCCATTAATCTATATCAGATGCTCCTCTTATTTCTAGACACAGAGATTTGTCAAGAAGCAGTGTTGCTCCTGCTTGAAATGTCTATATGAGTTCCCAGAAGACATTTGCCTTCAAATCCCCTTTCAGTATTTCAAAATTTCACAGATTAGATAATAGTAATGTGATTTTACAATAATATACCTGGACTTCAATTTCAGTAAATAAATGAATAAATAAATAAATAAAAACTGATGGTCAGGGAAATAAAAAGGAGAAATGAAGTTTTATCACAAAGCCAATCCTCAGAGAGAAATCAGAGTAGCTACAGAAGGGTTTGCTAGTTTTGAAATGATAGAGAAAATAGATTTTTACATTTTAATTAAAGGATGCATCTTTTTGTTCTGATTATACAGGAGCTGCTATCACAGGGTAACTCATGATGCCTTTGAACTCTTCTGGTTACTTTCTGTAAGACACAATAGTGTATTTCTTGTTTTTACTAAAGATATTTTATTCTAGCATTTTATGACCTGTGGTATACTGTGATTTATGCACTGTGTTTTGTGGGCTGCTAGAAGTGTGGTTGCCTGTGATTGCTACTGTGATTGCTACTACATGAAGTAGTGACGTAGTATCTGAAATGTTTTGGAGAAATGTATTGGAAACATTTTAACTCAGAAACAGAAGGGAGTTACTATAGCAGCAGACATTCTATATTTAATATTGACTGGTATGGAAGACCAGATCGAGTATTTAGAAACACAAGGTGATTTGAATGAAAGTGAGTCTTAAATGCTCCAGTTTCTTAATCTAGGAACACTGAATGAGCAAGAGAAGAAGCACAACAAAAGCATAACAAAAACCAGAAGCTGTGGAAGAAATGGCAGTTACTTCAAGAGGTTTTTCTAAAGGGATGCTTGCAACCTATGCTGATGCAAAAGAAAGGTGAAAGTCTAGTAGGAAACTATTAAGGAGAGCTTTTTGATGATCTGAAAGTCTCAAAAGCAGAAGTCAGGTACATAAAGATCAGAGTAAAGGATTGTCTGTACTATAAGAACAAAACAAAAGATAAAGTAGAAAAGGATTTTCATATGGAAATTTAAAACTCAACAGAAAATACACAAGAAGTCAAAAGACAGAAATGCAGTCTTTCCTCAGAAATGGTAAATGTAGACACATGAAACAATTCATTTTAAGAGTTGCACAGGCAATTGAAAGTAGTCCCAGTTAATTCTGAAGACTCTTCATGCTCCCATGATCTGTCTGTGGGATGTGGGATCATGATAATATTAGTACTCATTTTAAGGGGAGGGAATTCAGTTATCTCTTTCCAGATAAGTCCTTTTTTTTTTTTTTTTTTTGGCATGGAGGAGGAAGAAATGATCATAGATAGTCACACAGTTCCTGGATTATCTTGGATTCAGGACAAATACAGACATGGGGTGCCAGGAAAGTCAGTCATAAGCTAAACTGTGGATGAATACAATTAGATACAAGGTCTCATCACAGAAAAATGTTAACAGAAGGTGGCTGAAATGGAAAACAAATGGCATCCCTGAAAGAAAAATAACTCTTCCTGCTGGGAATTCTGAGTTCATACACAGGCATACTTTAGTGACCTAGAGTTCATATGGTACCTTTATATCCAGATTTTCTGGGTCACATCTGGTGAAGGAAGAATAAAATATTTTACTTTTCCTGGTTCAGTGGAAAAAATGTCACCCACAATAAAGAGCATAGCACCACAGTTCTCAAAAATTGAATTTTTTCATGGTATCAATTCCATTCTGATCCTGAAAGTCAGTATGTCCAGTAATTTCTCATAGAAGCTAGAAAGAAAATGCATAAAGAAATGTTTCTACAGTGAGCACAGTGTGTTTTCCATCTAAAGATTCAATGCCCAGCAGGGAAGAGAATGGCATATTTTCTCTCACTGAAGGTGTATGAATGTCATTGCAGAAACCCAGTAGTGTTCATTCATTTTCAACTAACAGGCTGGATTAGGTCTAAGATAATACTTTACCTTCAACCTTCAAGACCTCTGGTCTTGCAAAATCTTTCCAGAACAGTCCTGCCACTGGCCTGAAACACACCCTAAAGATACTCAAGTAAATAGGTTTTACTGTCTAGTGCAGTAAACTCTGTAATTTAACTGCTATTTAAAACCAAATAGACTCGAGTTCTTCCCAGAAGACTTTATGATGGGTATCAAAGACTATCCAAACAAAAAGGTTGGATTTTAGCATGTTAAAGTGGCTTCATGAAAACCTAGTGGATTCTTTTTTTTTTTTTTTTTTTTTACTTAGAATATCATCTATATTCTAATCCAAGTGGTCACAGAGTTTAGCCTTCCACCCACTTGCCACTCCTTCCACCATTAGAGCCATATTAAAGATTCATAGAAAGCAGTGTTGTTTTCCTCTCTATTGAAGTATGTATCCTTACATTTGCTGTGATTATCAAGGAGTGTAATGGATATAGAAAAGTATACATCTAGAGCTAGACCTATGCAGATACAGACAAGGAGTGGAAGAAATATGCACTTCTGTTAATCTGAAAATCTCCAGAATTTTTACTGTGTGAAAATTATGATGCCGTGCCAAAATATTTTTTCTTTTGCATATATCTGACATAATCAGTGTTTTCTAAAGATTACTTTGAGTTATTCTGGCCATGCAAGCTACTTCATCAAGTAGGATCATAAGGAGGTTGGGCAGCTATATTTTATGAGTGGATGAAAGTTTTTTTCTTTCAGCCCAAATGCAAGTACAGCAAAAAAATCTCAGCAGTACCTGGAATTTTGTTACTTTAATGAAAGTGGTCACAAGTGCTTCTGAACATATCTCACTCTAGTACTTATTTTAGAGATGTCATAAAATGATTAAAAGGAAAATGTGGTCCCAGTTTTAAAATTCTCATTGATCTAAGCAGGAACAAGATTTACTTCTAAGAAATTTCCCCCTGCAAAGTAAGAAAAAAAGAAGATGAAATAGGGATGAGGGAAAAAACTGAGATCTATAGTTCCTGTCCAGCACCATAACAATAAAAATCTCCCACTTCATCAGAGAGAATTAGTTATTAGTTACTGTCCATTTTTCTCCTTTAACAGATGCATACCAACTACTATTTACTGAAATTATACCTAATATCCTGTACTTTTACCCTTTCTCAAACAGATTTCATTAAGGAATCTGAAGCTTCCTATATATCACTGTTTCCCATCTTTTTCAGATCTGGAATTTCTCATCACAGTATTATGTCCAAAATGAATGTTATTTCATTTTAGACAAATGATGTGTTCCAGCTACTTATCTTACAGTTTATCAAACTTAAAAATGTAAGACTTGGAAAACAGTCTTTCCCAGGTTTCCAGGCTGACCTGCTCCTAATTCACAAGAGCCCAGGGAGAGAAGGCCTTAAGATCATGACATTTTTATGAATAGGAAAGTGATTCGAGATCATTTTATGAAGTTTTAATGATTTCTGCCGAGCTGCTGAGTCCCGATCAGCTAGAGCAAGCAGCTAAATCACCTGGTCTCTTAAGTGTAAGGCACACATAAGAAAAGGGTCTGAAATTCATAAAATCTGAACATATTTTGTTTAGTGGACTTCTATCATATTTTTTTGTTTTGTTTTGTTTTGTTTTCCTTTAAAATATTGCATGCATCATGCGCAGTCTAACCAGAAGATGATGTGATCTGAGTGCAGGTTTTATTGGCATCATTTCGGGATGACCATATTATAAGTGGTAAAAATATGAGAGACTTATATACATCATCCCAAATGAGTGTCAATAAATGTTTTCTGTCACTCAGTGATTTTCTCTCATTGTGCATTCTTGCTGTTCAGTTTTGTGCAGAATTAGGTTTATTATTATTTTTTTTGAGAATTCTAGATTTATGTAAAATAACTGACCCAATTGGTAGTTCACAAGAAATTTGCTGTTATTAATCCCTTGAATGTATGTGGTCTAAACCAGAAATTTTGTGTAGACAGTATGTCATTTTGTAATTATAGACCCAGATGAGGGAGTTGCAGGAGGGAGAGGGAAAGAGAGCAAAAGCTGAGCAAGCTAGGCTTTCGTGAACATCTCCTACCTTTGGAACTTCTGAATTTGAAATTTAGGGATCTTTTGATTTCTTTGTTCTGTATGAAATAATACCATACTTTCATTCATATGGTTAATGGCATATGTGCATATAAAAAAGATAAATCCTTATGTTTCAAACAGAAGTGCATGATATATGCATGTGTAAGTAACATTAGAAGGACTTTCCCCAGAGCCTCCTTTTTATCCACTAACTTCACTGCCTCTGTTTTTTCCCTGGTTTTGTCTCCCTGTTTTGTGGGTTATCTGAAGATTTATTTTCAAAAGTGGACTCATATGGTGAATGCAAATGGAGCATTATATCTGCCTTGAAAAGTATATACTGCTCTTGATAACACTGTATATCATGATATAATGTTCTTAGCTAAAATATTGCTTCACTTCAGCCTACAAAAGAACTGAAATATAAACAAAACTAAATAATGTAGTGAAGAATGGTGTAGATGAAAACACACTTCTGTGGGCTGCTAAGGCAATAACTTTTAATATCATTATGAAAATTTCTACAGTAGTATACTGAGTACCTTTTATCTACAAAAAAATGTCTTTATACAAAGTAGCTAATTGTGTGCTGATAGTTCATGTGAGGTTTAGCTTATATTCCTAAGGACTGTACTGCCACACCACTATAAATATATGTATGTATGTTAGAAAAAAGTGTGCAAGGCGGAAGTGAGCTACAGTGTGAGGCCTTTAAGTTCATCAGATGTTTTACACACATAGAGACAGATCTAAATCAAACTACAGATCTGAGCAAATCCTTCAATAAAATTTCAAGTTCATACTAAAAATCCTGCATATCAGTAAAGTTACTTCTTGTTTTACAGACGTTAGCTCTTGTAAATACAGTATGTTTTATTTTCACATTTTGTCTTTGTACTCGTCTGCATGGTATCAATTATCACAGAATCATAGAATCATAGAATATCCCGAGTTGGAAAGGACCCATAAGGATCATCAAGTCCAAGTCCTGGTACCGCACAGGTCTACCAAAAGTTTAGACCATGTGACTAAGTGCATCAATCTCTTCTTGAATTCAGACAGGCTCGGTGAAGTGACTACTTCACTGGGGAGCCTGTTCCAGTACTCAACCACCCTCTCGGTGAAGAACCTCCTCCTGACGTTGAGCCTAAACTTCTCCTGCCTCAGCTTAACCCTGTTCCCGCAGGTCCTATCACTGGTGTTTATGGAGAAAAGGTCTCCTGCCTCTCCACTCCCCCTTGCGAGGAAGTTGTAGACCGTGTTGAGGTCCCCCTCAGCCTCCTCTTCTTCAGGCTGAACAGGCCCAGTGACCTCAGCTGCTCCTCATATGTCTTCCCCTCTAGGCCCTTCACCATCTTTGTCGTCCTCCTCTGAACACTCCCCAACAATTTAATATCCTTTTTGTATTGTGGTGCCCAGAACTACACACAGTACTCGAGGTGAGGCTGTGCCAGTGCAGAGTAGAGCGGAGTGATCACTTCCCTCAACCGACTAGCAATGCCGTGCTTGATGCACCCCAGGACACGGTTGGCCCTCCTGGCTGCCAGGGCACACTGCTGGCTCGTATTCAACTTGCTATCAACCACAACCCCCAGATCCCTCTCTGCGTGGCTGCTCTCCAGCATCTCATTGCCCAGTCTCTACATATAGCCAGGGTTGCCCCTTCCCAGGTGCAGGACCCGGCACTTGCTTTTGTTAAACTTCATGCGGTTGGTGATCTCCCAGCTCTCCAACCTGTCCAGACCTCTCTGCAACGCCTTTCCACCCTCATCCGAGTCCACAACTCCTCCAAGTTTGGTGTTGTCGGCAAATTTGCTCAAAACACCTTCTAGTCCTACATCCAAATCATTTATAAAAACATTGAAAAGGACCAGCCTTAAAATGGAGTCTTGAGGGACCCCAGTAGTGACCATCCGCCAGCCTGATGTGGCCCCATTTACCACAACCCTTTGAGCCCTTTCCATCAGCCAATTGGTCACCCATCATATGATGTTTTTGTCTAGTTGTATGCTGGACATTTTGTCCAGTAGGATCCTATGGGAAACTGTGTCAAAAGCCTTGCTGAAGTCCAAACAGATCACATCAGCTGGTTTCCCTTGTTCAACTAGCTGGGTGATCTTATCTTAAAATGAAATTAAATTTGTTAGGCAGGACCTACCCTTCGTGAACCCATGTTGGCTGGGACCAATGACTGCATTGTCCCCCAGGTGTGCTTCTATAACTTCAAGAATCATCTTCTCCATAATTTTACCAGGCACTGACATGAGACTGAGAGGCCTGTAATGGCTTCGGTCTTCTTTCTGACCCTTCTTGAAAATTGGTACATTTGCCAGCTTCCAGTCTACCGGGACCTCTCCAAATTCCCAGGATCGTTGAAAAATAATTGAGAGAGGTTCCGCGATGACGTCCGCCAGCTCTTTCAGCACCCGGGGATGAATCCCATCCGGACCCATGGACTTGTAGGGATCCAGGTGGAGTAGCAAATCCCGCACACGTTCAGGGTCAGTTGGGAGTCTGTCATCCCCACCGTCCCGGTCCTCCAGCTCAGGGCACCCTGGGTCCCGAAGCCCATCATCGACATTGAAGACAGAGGCAAAGAAGGCGTTAAGTGTCTCTGCTTTGCCTATGTCATTGTCTGTGAGGAGACCTTCCCTATCAAGGAGCGGCCCTATGTATTCTTTAGTTCTCCTTTTTCCATTCACATATCTAAAAAAAAACTTTTTATTTTCTCTCACAGACACAGCCAGCTTCAACTCTAGGTGTGCTTTGGCCACACAAACTTTCTCCCTACAAACACGAACAGCATCCCTGTATTCTTTCCATGACACCTGGCCCTCCTTCCAGTAGCGAAACACTCTCTGTTTCCGCCTAATCTCCATTAGAATGTTCCTGGTCAGCCACGCCGGCCTCCTGCCCCGCCTGCCTGACTTCCAATATTTAGGAATTGCCTGATCTTGTGCTTTTAGGAGACAGTGCTTAAAGACTGACTGCACTGATGGATGTCAATGCCTTCAAGAGCAGTTTCCCAGGGGACCTTGCTGACTAGTTCCCTGAGCAGCCTGAAGTCCGCTTTCCCCATATCTAGGGATGAGGTTTTGGTGGCACTTTTCCTTCTGTCACCGTAAATTTTGAACTCAACCACTTCATGGGCGCTATGACCAAGGCGGCCACCAATCACCACATCTCCCACCAGACCCTCTCTGTTTTCTAGCAACAGGTCTAGGAGGGCACCTTTCCTAGTTGGCTCCCTTAGCACCTGCACCAAGAAGTTATCATCTAGGTGCTTTATGAACCTCCTGCACTTGCTCATGTCAGCCGTGTGGCACTCCCAGTTAAAGTGTAGCAAGTTGAAGTCCCCCATAAGGACAAGGGGAGTTGATCTCGAGGCATCTCTCAGTTCCGCAAAGAATAATTCATTGGTGTTGTCATCCTGGCCAGGTGGTCTGTAATAGACTCCCACAACGACATCCCTTTTATTTGTTCATCCCTTAATCCTTACCCAGAGGCTCTCAACTTTGCCATTGCTGACCTGAAGTTCCACACAGTCCCTGCTTCACATATATTGCCACCCTGCCACCTCGCCTACCCTGCCTGTCCCTCTTGAAGAGCCTGTAACCATCTATTGCAATACACCAGCCACAGGACTCATCCCACCAGGTTTTGCTTATGCTGATAATTATCCTACTAACTTATGTTGCATATATCTGATCTGCACCATCTTGGTGTATTTGGGTCTGAACAGTCATTACAAGTCAAAGATATGGTCTATAGAGCATTGTGGTAATAAATTTTGTAATTGTTTCCATGTCATGGCACTGTAATCATCTGGGGACCATACCAATTGACATGAGCCAAGGGACTGCTGAAGAGCAACATGCTTACAAGAGCAATTTGACATTTCTGGACTGCTTATTCGGGACTTCATGGCTGTTTTTAGTAGGCATAATGCATTTTGTGCTGCAGTGACATGCACACAGCTCAGAGTAGACACAAGTCAGAAAGAAGTGCCAGACAACTTAAATGAGAGCTTCTTGACACTTCTGTCCAAAAAGGAATCTGCCATAATAAATGATTATTTTGCAGAAATGTAATAATATTTAGTGAAAGATTCCTAACAGACTGGCTTGCACTTAAGGGGAATATTAAGACCTTTTTGTACCGATCTGAAATATTCTGTGTAACTTATTTGTTAATCAATTTGCTAACCTGCCTGTTGAGGAGCATTGTCATGAAAAAGCAAAGGTTTTGTAGCTGGGCTCCTCCTTGAATGAAGGACCACTTCAGTCTCCCTTCCTTGCATCTACAGTGCATCCTGTAACATGTTAACACAAACAGCATGTTTTAATAGATGTCCAAACAGCAAAAATGCCTAATAGGGACCAGTCAGGATAGAATAATCCTTATTAGTAGTACGTGTGTTACACAAACACTATCCTGGGAAAGAAAAAATAATCAAATGATTATTTTCTGTAGTGTTTTGGAAAACAAACAAACAAAAACAAAAAAAAACCCACAAACTTTAAAAGTTCAACATTATCTATACATATTTCTGGAAATGCCCTTGAGTTTGTGTAGAATAGATTTTATGTATTTGGGGGAGAGAATTTCTGCAGATATGTGGTGTTATTAAAACTATTCTTAGCACATCTCTGACTAGTAGTCAGTCATTGTAGGGATATATTCCAGGTGCTATACTGTAGCCTAATAGCTATTTCAAATGAACTGCTTGCTTTTACTTCCAATTCATTCAGAATTTAGCAACTCTGCTCATATAAATATGAATAATGCCAAAATAAAGACTGGAGTTATGTAATGTATTCTTGGATGATATTTTAATGGAAAATAAATGCTTAGAATAATATTTTTAATACACTTGGATGACAAATTCTTGAATTGTGCTTGTAAGCCTCAAGGCCTTATATTTGAGCAATTAAAAATGATGAATAAACA
Organism: Heteronetta atricapilla; assembly: GCA_011075105.1. Lineage (NCBI taxonomy): Eukaryota > Metazoa > Chordata > Aves > Anseriformes > Anatidae > Heteronetta > Heteronetta atricapilla. Next base: position 19,944,156 of record CM021733.1, read on the forward strand.
AGAAAACTTAGAAAATGAAGAGAATAGACAGATTAGCAAATCTAAAAATTACTAGGACTTTTATTCAAAATTGTAATTTAATCTCATCAAAATTTTAACCTGTTTCAGTTTTGCAGACAAAATCCTTGAAAAGTCCTATGAATCACAATTAGAAGTGGAAAAAAAGTACTGACACTTTTAGATGTATAGATCATTTGTTGCCAAAAAGGCCTTCGGTCAGATCCACAAGGTGCTGAGTGTAAGGAGACGCACCTGAAGTGCTTCTACACGAACGCACGCAGTATGAGGAATAAAATGGATGAGCTAGAAGTCCTGGCCCAGTCCCACAACTATGACATCATCGGCACAAACGAAACCTGGTGGGATGAGTCCTGTGACTGGGGTGTTGCGATAGATGGTTACAGGCTCTTCAGGAGGGACAGGCAGGGAAGGCGAGGTGGTGGGGTGGCGATGTATGTGAAGCAGGGGCTGGACTGTGTGGAACTTCAGGTCAGCAATGGCAAAGTTGAGAGCCTCTGGGTAAGGATCAAGGGACGAACGAATAAAGGGGATGTCGTTGTGGGAGTCTATTACAGACCGCCTGGCCAGGACGATAGCGCCGATAAATTATTCTTTACAGAACTAAGAGAGGCCTCGAGATTAACTCCCCTTGTCCTTATGGGGGACTTCAACTTGCCAGATGTTAACTGGGAGTGCCACACGGCTGACACGAGCAAGTCCAGGAGGTTCATGAAGCACCTAGATGATAACTTCTTGGTGCAGGTGCTAAGGGAGCCAACTAGGAAAGGTGCCCTCCTAGACCTGTTGCTAGAAAACAGAGAGGGTCTGGTGGGAGATGTGGTGATTGGTGGCCGCCTCGGTCATAGCGACCATGAAGTGGTTGAGTTCAAAATTTACGGTGACAGAAGGAAAAGTGCCACCAAAACCTCATCCCTAGATATGGGGAAAGCGGACTTCAGGCTGCTCAGGGAACTAGTCAGCAAGGTCCCCTGGGAAACTGCTCTTGAAGGCATTGACATCCATCAGTGCAGTCAGTCTTTAAGCACTGTCTCCTAAAAGCACAAGATCAGGCAATTCCTAAATATTGGAAGTCAGGCAGGCGGGGCAGGAGGCCGGCGTGGCTGACCAGGAACATTCTAATGGAGATTAGGCGGAAACAGAGAGTGTTTCGCTACTGGAAGGAGGGCCAGGTGTCATGGAAAGAATACAGGGATGCTGTTCGTGTTTGTAGGGAGAAAGTTTGTGTGGCCAAAGCACACCTAGAGTTGAAGCTGGCTGTGTCTGTGAGAGAAAATAAAAAGTTTTTTTTTAGATATGTGAATGGAAAAAGGAGAACTAAAGAATACATAGGGCCGCTCCTTGATAGGGAAGGTCTCCTCACAGACAATGACATAGGCAAAGCAGAGACACTTAACGCCTTCTTTGCCTCTGTCTTCAATGTCGATGATGGGCTTCGGGACCCAGGGTGCCCTGAGCTGGAGGACCGGGACGGTGGGGATGACAAACTCCCAACTGACCCTGAACGTGTGCGGGATTTGCTACTCCACCTGGATCCCTACAAGTCCATGGGTCCGGATGGGATTCATCCCCGGGTGCTGAAAGAGCTGGCGGACGTCATCGCGGAACCTCTCTCAATTATTTTTCAACGATCCTGGGAATTTGGAGAGGTCCCGGTAGACTGGAAGCTGGCAAATGTACCAATTTTCAAGAAGGGTCAGAAAGAAGACCGAAGCCATTACAGGCCTCTCAGTCTCATGTCAGTGCCTGGTAAAATTATGGAGAAGATGATTCTTGAAGTTATAGAAGCACACCTGGGGGACAATGCAGTCATTGGTCCCAGCCAGCATGGGTTTGTGAAGGGTAGGTCCTGCCTAACTAACCTGATTTCCTTTTATGATAAGATCACCCGTATGGTGGACCAAGGGAAACCAGCTGATGTGATTTTTTTGGACTTCAGCAAGGCTTTTGACACAGTTTCCCATAGGATCCTACTGGACAAAATGTCCACCATACAGCTAAATAAAAACATCATACAATGGGTGAGCAATTGGCTGATGGAAAGGGCTCAAAGGGTTATGGTAAATGGGGCTGTGTCAGGCTGGCGGACGGTCACCAGTGGGGTCCCTCAAGACTCCATTTTAGGGCTGGTACTTTTCAATATTTTTATAAACGATCTGGATGTAGGAATAGAAGGTATTTTGAGCAAGTTTGCTGATGACACCAAACTTGGAGGAGTTGTGGACTCGGATGAGGGTGGAAAGGCCTTGCAGAGGGATCTGGATAGGTTGGAGAGCTGGGCGATCACCAACCGCATGAAGTTCAATAAGAGCAAGTGCCGGGTCCTGCACCTGGGACGGGGAAACCCTGGCTGCATGTAGAGACTGGGCGATGAGACACTGGAGAGCAGCCTAGAAGAGAGGGATCTGGGGGTCGTGGTAGACAGCAAGTTGAATATGAGCCAGCAGTGTGCCCTGGCAGCCAGGAGGGCCAACCGTGTCCTGGGGTGCATCAAGCACGGCATCGCTAGTAGGTCAAGGGAGGTGATTGTCCCGCTCTACTCTGCGCTGGTGCGGCCTCACCTCGAGTACTGTGTGCAGTTCTGGGCACCACAGTATAAAAAGGACATGAAACTGTTGGAGAGTGTCCAGAGGAGGGCTACGAAGATGGTGAAAGGCCTGGAGGGGAAGATGTACGAAGAACGGCTGAGGTCACTGGGCCTGTTCAGCCTGAAGAAGAGGAGGCTGAGGGGAGACCTCATCACAATCTACAACTTCCTCGTAAGGGGGTGTCGAGAGGCAGGAGACCTTTTCTCCATTAACACCAGTGACAGGACCCGTGGGAACAGGGTTAAGCTGAGGCAGGGGAAATTTAGGCTTGACATCAGGAGGGGGTTCTTCACAGAGAGGGTGGTTGCACACTGAAACAGGCTCCCCAGGGAAGTGGTCACTGCACCGAGCCTGTCTGAATTTAAGAAGAGATTGGACTGTGCACTTAGTCACATGGTCTGAACTTTTGGGTAGACCTGTGAGGTGTCAAGAGTTGGACTTGATGATCCTTAAGGGTCCCTTCCAACTCAGGATATTCTATGATTCTATGATTCTATGAAAAGTACATAAAAAAAAAGCCACAAGAGTGAGATCTGCACCTACAGAAATGAAGTACTCCTTTAAATCAAACCTATGAAAATATACAGTGTAGCCATTGGTGCATTATTTTTTTTTGAGGGCAAAATGTTGAATAAATAGAATTTCCTGTATGAAAAATAAATATGCTCCCACCTCATGTAAGAGCATTTAGCATACAGATACAATTACAAATCACTTTATTGTGTTAGACTCCCATTTTAGTTCATATTAAGAAAATTGGATAGATGTATCCCTTCTGACTTTCTCTAGAGATCAAGAGGAGTGTCTGGGGACTGCAGTTACTATGAAAGACCTTATCACTATCAGATTCCTCATTTCCTACTTTTGTGCTACCTTTCTGTGGGAGGTAAAACACAGAAATGAAGAGGTTTCAGAAGTCTGTTTTTAGTTTGCATGGGCTTTTAAAAGATATTCTAGTTCATGGTCATGATCCAAATCCTGCTGAGCACCATGGAAGAATTCCCAGTGACCTCAATGGGATTCAAATAAAATTTCATAAAGACAAAATACCTAACAACCAAATCATAAAATTTGGTCTTTCCAAACTGCACATCTATGCCATGTACTCTGCTCTGCATACACGTACAACTTAAACAAACACCAGATATGCAGGAGACATCTGCATGGCAGACCAAGAAAAAAAATGTGCCAGAGAGAGAGAAACACAAAAAGTTGATATCCCTTCTCTCAGCTCAGAGATGGGATATCATCCTTAGATGTGTAGACTTTCCTGGTAGCTTTTCCTAATGGAGTGCTGCTGACTCAGACTCCTAAGGTTTGTCAAAATGAAGGTACACAGTGTTTCAGGAAGATTTGAAAGCAGAACTTCACTCCTGGTGTTAAATGACCAAACAGTGTTTTTCAAAGCACTCATCTTTTATTTTTTATTTTTATTTATTTATTTAATGAGACACTGATGAGAAGTATTGATTGCTACCCACTTTCATTTGCCTTGCTGTGCCTTAGGATACTAGGAACCTCACAGAAGATCCATAAAAATGGATGCTTACCAATCCAGGGAATGGCTGTTGGAAAGGACATGTGAGTCTAGCACACTATGCCAAGCTTAGCAGAAGAAAGCAACGGGACTTCCATACACTCAGTCTGATTGTCACATTGACTTTTCTTGCCAGGAATCTCATGTTTCGGTGAGAAACAGGTTTTCTAAGGAGGGGAAAGGGGGAAGTGGTAGACTGAAGGGCACCAGGTAAAGGTTTATAGGAGCCATGTCAAAAACGCTTGTGGGTTTTTCAGTTTTCTGAATAGGCTGAGACTCTAAAGTGCGGTATAGAAAAAATCTGATTATCAGATGTAATATTCACACACGATTTTTGCAGTTCAGCCTGATTTTTGGGTGTATAAAGGGTTTCAGTGTTCCTTAATAAATTACCTCTTCTTGTAGCAATTAACCCCCTTCTGTGAGGGTTCAGTGTTTACTTGGGGCTGTGCCAGTGCTAACAGCTACAGTTTAACATTCTTTTTAATGGCTTGCAATTACTACTGAGAGCGAAGTCTACATAAAATATTAACACTTAAGCATCTTTTACACTCCTTTGAACATTAGATTGTGTGTATAATATAAGTGACTTTTCTTTCTTACAAACTTGTTATTTGCTTAGAATTCCACTGGACCCATGAAAATGCTCAGTTAAGTGGTTTCTGTTGATTTATTAGCTTCCCTCAAAGTCTGATGGAAGTCACTCCATGCAAAATATTGAATACATTTTATTCTTTAAATTGTTGCATAGTAATGCCAGAAGAATAAGGATTTCCACATTTTAAAGAGGTAAAGTAACTTTGATAATAACTTTTACAGGATTTTTTTTTCTGCTGTTCTACCCCTCTGAGGAAGTCACCCAGAGAACAGCTACTGTATTTGTGCATTCAACACCATGACTGCTGATTATATACAAAGGATAAGAGAACAGGAAGGTCATAACCAAGTCCCTGGCAAGCAATGTACAGATACAACTGTTGCTTTGGATCTTGACTCCCCAGCAGGTTCTTATCTCAAGAATATAATGCATGGAAACTGGAGATGTAGGTATCCCAGCCATGCCCGGATCTTGTATTTATGTAGTGTGTGGGTTGTCCCAATAAACAAGCAATTGCTTGTCTGGGTCTCTGGTTGAAGAACAGATCCAAACTACTATTCCATTCCCCTTGACTCTCCCATTGGCTTCATCAGCTATTCCACATTTTAAGGGAGACCAGACTTATTTCATCATTTCAGGTTCAGTGAGCCATTAAGAAAAGTGATAGACAAATTTTGAAAATCTTGGAATTGATTCTGGATTAGTCTTCAAATATTTATTGCTTACATAAATCATTAAAACATCTGGGACCTACAAAATCATCAATAAATCTCAAACAATAGGGACTTCTCATGATTCTCTTTCCATGTCCAGATTCCATTAGGTCCAGCAACACTTAAATTAATATTTCTCACAGTATTTTGGCATATTTACATACAATTCTGGCTGGACCTTGGAAATGTACAATACTGGAATTTGAAAAAGTAAGGACCTAACTACATGTTAGGTCAAGGACACTGTATACTGGTTTCTTTCCCTTCCCTTCCCTTCCCTTCCCTTCCCTTCCCTTCCCTTCCCTT
>CM021733.1:19955008-19978399 GCA_011075105.1 Heteronetta atricapilla
AAGGAAAGGAAAGGAAAGGAAAGGAAAGGAAAGGAAAGGAAAAGAAAGGAAAGGGAAGGAAAAGAAAAGACAAGAAAAGACAAGAAAAGAAAAGAAAAGACAAGAAAAGACAAGAAAAGAAAAGAAAAAAGAAAAGAAAAGAAGAAAAGAAAAGAAAAGAAAAGAAAAGAAAAGAAAAGAAAAGAAAAGAAAAGAAAGAAAAGAAAAGAAAAGAAAAGAAAAGAAAAGAAAAGAAAAGAAAAGAAAAGAAAAGAAAAGAAAAGAAAAATGAAAAATGAAAAATGAAAAAAAGAAAAAGAAAAATATCAGGGCTTCTCCCTCATCCTTATTTTGGCAGTATGGAGTTACTTTGTGATGTAAGACAGATTTTCCTTTCTGAAATAAATTTGCTGAAAAGTCTGCCATAATCCTCAAAACACTTCTAAAATATACAGGAGACACTTCCAGAGAGTTCACACACAAAAAAAAAAAAAAAAAAAAAAAAAAAAAGAGACTAATAAAGAGGTGATACTGAGATTTTAATGACCACTTTCCTCATTATTCTGAGAGTAGCTGTTGTGTACCATTAATTTTCTGAGAGCACACAACGGTATTTGTCATCTGATCACTGTTTTCTCACAGCCAGAATGAAAGAGAGAATAACATGCACACACACACGTATGTGAGTGGAGCCTCTCTCTCCAACTGTTCTCTGAGGAGCCCCATCATACCTGAGTTTATGAGCCTTGGATCATCTACAGCCAGTGGATTTAGTAATAAACAGAGTGGAAATGTTCTTCATCAGAGTTCAAAGTGAATTTCTACCAGCCCCTGCCAGACATTGCTTCCCCTCAGCCCCTCAGCATTTTACTGTGATGACTTCCTTTGAATGGAAAGAATAGAAAAAGAAAGGCAGCTCGCACATCTTTAAAATGCATTTTGAATTACTGCAGGCTCTGCATACGAAGGGCATTCAGATGCTGTTGTAGCACAACTTTTCAGCATCTTTTGCCATTCTGGAAGCACAGCTCTGTGGAACTATGAAATGTGGTGAGGTGTGAGCCTGAGGTCTGCATAATGGAGTCCAATCTCCATAGTTAAAGCAAAGACTGTAGTTTTCTATTGTCTGTAATAGTCTTTGACTATTGGAAAACTGCCTCAGTTGGGCAGGGTCTGAAGACCCACCTTATCACATAATAAAATATCATGTCCCACAGTAAATCCCACTGTCTAGAGCACACTAATACCTGCACAAAGTAAGGATAGCCAACGCCATTATCTGAATCTACTTCATCTTCTAATAACATTCAGAGCTATTAAGATTTCCCTACCCTCCTGGATGCAGACAGGCTTAAATGCCTCCATTCATTTTTGGATCTTGGAAATTAATTAAGGACTTTATTTTTGTGGACTGTGTTGTGAAATCATAGCACTTGAAGGAACAAATGCTTTAAAACACTGGTAGGACCCAGAGGAACAGCTTGATTATTTTTATCCAAGATATAAAAATGCCAGACATGTATTTTTATCTCCCTTTGAAGGAATCTGTGGACCAGAGGGTAGGTTATAATATGTTCAAAGAATCTCAGAAAGTGAGAATTATAGGTACTTCAGAGAATTACCTATATCCCTCTAATAAATTCTCATGGGGTTTGTCTGAAGATGGTGGTAGTTCAGAGAAGGCCATAAAAATGCCTGCGGGACATCATAGTAACACTTTTCCCCCTCCTTCAACCAGGAGGATAGTGGGGAGCAGGGCAGAAACAGCACGTTATGTAATGCCCCCCATCAGACTGCAGATGTGTGAACTAGTTTAAAACTTTTATTAGGGCTTTTATTAGACTGTGATACAGTCCCAGCCTCTTTGCAGTTGCCAGATTAGCCAATTGCTCACAAGTTATAACAAATTAAAAATACCTAATGCTCAAGCTATTCTACACTTGAGGTTTAGGAAGGGTGTCCCAAACAGAAAATATTTTGGGTGCTTAAGCAGACATTTTGGGGACTGTTAGGGTTGGGTTAGAGGTTGGACTCGATGATCTTGAGGTCTCTTCCAACCTAGAAATTCTGTGATTCTGTGATTCCTCCCATGCCTTTTGATCCTCTTTGTGGGAGCCATGGCTGCTTCACTGTTTTGGAACAGCATAAGAGGTGCAACCTAAGGAGTGGTCTTCTCAAATCCTTGCTGATTCTGCAATTGTTTTTAGGGCAGTTTTTTAAAATATATGTATAGTGATGTACTTGACAGATTTGGTATCTTTTCTTTTTTTCTCTGTCTAAAGTGTAAAGACTACTACCAAAATATGTCTGATTTCTGTATCCTGTTCCCACCTAACTGAAGCAGTCCTAACATAAGCTGCCATGTCTCCATGCATAGTTGTGTTCTCATTGCCTTCACTGTCAGCCAGAGAGCTGAGCTGCAGCAGAGGGTGCTTGATGGGGATGGAGCATATGGGGGAGATCTCCAAAACAGCAGGGAGACAGTGAGAGGGGGCCAGTAGATCACTCTCTCCCATAACACAGGAATACTGGTTAGGTGGCAGGTTCTAAAATAAACAATAAAACATCCACACAGTTATTTGTTCAGTCTACATGCAATTAAACAGTGAAACTTTTTGTTCTAGAATGCTGTAGTTTCCAAAATTTTACATAAGATCAAAAATCGCTAGAAAAATTCCTGAGAGAGAGAGTAATTGAGGACAATGAAAAACTCCAGCATACAACCTCAGGCTGAAAAATTCATAATTCTGAATTGGATAGAAGATAGGAGGATGTAGAAGATGTGTTTTCTCTATATATCCAAAAGCTTCTGCAGGAAATTTGAGGTCAGAGTAAATGGACCACAGGGTTGATCCAATATTATCTTCTATGTACTAATAACTGAAATGAGCACAATGAAATCTGAAAGTCTCTTTGGATGGCTATGATTTCATGCACAATTATTAAAGAATTGTTGAAAAAAAAAAAAAAAAAAAAGAAAAGAAAAATCTCCAAAGTCTCCAGATGTTCTTAAAACTGGATAATTTTATATAATTCATTTCAGACAGGGGGAGATGTCTGCTTTCAGCATGGAAACACTAATATGCGCACAATAGAACAGACAGGAAGGACCACAGCAGTTAGGAAAAGGTGGTGAGGAGATGAGAGATGGTGGCAAGTCTTTCAGGGACCATCAGCAGGAGGTGCACTCTTTGGTCTCTTCAGGCCCTTTCCTGTGCCCAAAGAGAATTAATTGCTCCAAGTATCCATTCCTTTTTGACCGTATAGTTGGCCATATCAGCAGGAAAATAATGCATCCCCTGGGCCTATCTGTGCATTTACTTCAAGCTTTTCATTGTAGAAGCAATACAAACTGGCTTTAGTATAAGTGAGAATTAAATGTTGCATATATCGTTATGAAATCACAGGGGACCACAATGAAATTTGATATGTAACACGTCAAGTAAGATCACTTTAGAACCTGATTATCTTTTTAAACAAATTTTGTAAATGGGCTGCAATATTTTATATCCACTCAATGCTTTTCAGCCCAAAGCACTTAACAAGCTTAAAAACCCAGAATGGGAACCAACTTTTGTTCTGTGCATGGACAGCACCTGGCACAGTGGGAGCCAGTCCCTGAGTCAGGTTTCCATGTGTTGCTACAATAGTAATAACTTTAATAATAACTTAGAATGGAAATACTGACATTTCTGGGTCAGAAAATGCTAGACAAAGAAGGAAAATTGTATTTGAATGAATGAGGCAAACCTTAATATTGAAGTGAGTAGTTACAGAAAGTACGTAGAGTCTTAATAAAGAGAAATTGCATATTTCAAGGTCTGATCTAAAATATCCACCCTTTTCATGTATAGATCAGAACCTACTTGTGATTAAGCCTGTTCTGTCAAGAAAACAAACAAACATATTTTTAAATAAGATGAATATGCCAGTTGAGGGGATTTGATTACCAAATCAAGATATGGATATATATAACTATTTACACTATATAGCTAGGCATTTATAGATACTGTCTAAGACTTGAAGGATTTATGACCCTTTTCTTTTTTACAGACAAAAGATATACTATGCACTATATATATATCAAAAATCCATGTTACATAAATATGTTATTCACTTATTCTATTTTGAAAGTAAGGATGGTTTTTCATTAATATTCTCATTAAATGTTCTAATAAATATTCTGACTATTCTCCCAAACAATTACTTTGAGCTTCTTGATAGAAAGTCAGAATCTATATCCTTTTGTAATCAAGTCTAGTGAGCAGGGTGGTTTACAGACCAATTTGACCATTTTCAATTGGACTACAACTGCAAATTGGACCATACTGAATGATGGCATATGGTCTGCTCTCTGAATATTTTCTGCTTTGGTGCCTGGGCAGGTAAGCCAAAGAATATAACACACAGCCACACAGTTTAGGGAGGTTAGAGGCCACTGGATGTCATTATTTCTCCTCCTGTGTAGCTGGAGCAAGTCTTCTCCAGAGGTGGAAAATATGGGTCTTACAGAAGGTAGTGCATTTTGATTTTGAATGTTCTTGGTAGTTTGGAATGCTTCTTTTTAATTTAAAATAGATTTCCAAAGTCAGACTTCTTCATGAGTCAGTGGAAACATACACATCCCTTTGCAAATGCAAGCAAAAATTTTGAATGGCCTAGTTTTGGTACAAATTGGTCAGTCTTCAAATGGCTCGACTAATTAGACCAGAGTATTTCAACCCTCCAGGCTGCTCAGACGCTCACACTGTGCCCTCCTGAGCCTTCCTCCCCCACTGACTTCAGAGCAGACAGTTTTGTGGTAATATAAAAGTAAACTAGAAAGTCTACTAAGTATAAACTTAGTTTTTTTTTTTTTTTTTAATTTTTTCCTGGGCATTTAAAATCTTATCATTAAGGTTATAGAGTCTTCCTGCAGCCACCAGAAGTCCTCTTTATTTGACTGCTCATAAGCAAGGAGGAAAGTTCCAAAATACTAAGTATCACACTTAATTACTGCACAGGCATTTTCTCTATGAAAACACTGGTAAGCAGTGCTATGGACAACTACATGAAAAGTCAGGAATTAGTTTTATGTCTTTTATGCTTCTGGTGTGTGATATTAGTAAATGACCAGGAGCCCAGATATTTCTTCTCCGTTAACAGCTTTCAGCACTTGACCATTAATTACCAGAAAAATGGCTCCCTTGCCTCCACTATCATTGGTAATGATCTCATCAGTCTCTGAGACTAAGCATCAATTAAGAAGTATTTCCTGTATGTTCCCCACTTTTATTTTCAGAACAGAAGCAGTGAGATAGATTATGTTATGTTGAGTGAAAGCAACATTCTTGCTTTTTGCATTTCAGTTCCCTTTACCTTGTCTAGTGTACTACTGTATGTATGAGTTAAAGCTACATCACAGTCACTGAATCTCTGTCACTGATGGTGACACTTGAAAACATGGGTTGGCACAGGTACATCTGAAGGACTTCTTTGGTCTTCAGACTTTTCTGGTTTTGAGAGATAATGAGGAAAGAACCCAGCTTAATATCCAGACCTGGCTGGGTTTAAATGGTCAACAATGACAAGAAACACTTACATGTTTGCAAATGAGGCATTCTTTGTGGAGAAGTAACCCCATAATGTCTTTTACATAAATGTTTTCTATTGGTTAACTGTTCTGGAACGTGGTCCAGAATAAATAGTGATAAAACTTATCACTATTTAGTTCTAAAAATAAGCAGCCCCAAAGAACCTCCTAACTTGTCTTCATCACCCATGCACAGCAATTTGCTGTTTTTCTACAGTAACATAAGGTCTTGTGAGCAAAGTTATGTCTTTTACATATGCAGAAAGATGAGAAATTTTGAAGGTTCATGGGTTTATTCTAATTTTGTAACAAAACATCCAATACACAAGTGAGATCTGAAATTAATTCTCATTGTGTACCATGGAAGGCACAAAAGACCATACCTCCTGAACTGAAAAATGGGGGTATTTAAGACAGAAATACTCAATACTGAAGCCAGGAAGTAAAAAGAAAAAGCATGAAAAAATAAAACACTATTTGAAATGCAAGAAATTAACTAAGAGCACTCAAACTGAGATCATAATTTTAAGAGCTAATAGTATATTTAAACTTTTTAATCTGTGCATGTTAACAATTTAGGAATTTCTAAAATTGATTTATTATCTAAAATTATATGCTAGATAGTATATCTAGAAATGGCAGAAAAATTATTGCCAAAGATACAGCCACAACATTAAATTGTAGGTTTATAGGTGCTTTCACTGAAAAAAACCAACCAACCAAACAACAACAACAAAAAAAAACCCTACACACAAAAAAAAACCCTACAAAACAAAACTTCTTAAAAAATGTATTATTTTTTCTTGAAAATTTTCACAAGAACTAAAAAAAGCTCCCAACCCTCTCCACCTGTGACTTATTTGGATTAAACACATGGAATTAAATCTTAGCAAGGGACCAATATGAAATCTATAGAAATCTCTGGGACCCTTTCTATTAATTTGAGTGGTCTTTTGATCAGGCTTTACATGAAGAAATATATTTATGAGTCCCAAAGATGGAACTCATTAAAATATATTTCCTTTATTTCACATGTGTAATTTAAATTATTTTATATTTTATAATTCCCTAGGAAAATACATTATTGTAAGTTATCTAAAGACAGGGAAGTTCTAGTAATACGGGAATATGGATAAAAAAATGTTTGTTAGTACAAATAAATATTGTTAGCCTTAATAGGGCTTTATTTTTTCTATTATCTTTTTCTTTCTTTTCTTTCACTTAAAAAAAAAAACAAACAAACAACGACAACAAAAACCAAAACTGTTACTTACAAACTTAGGGAGCTAATTTAATACATATTCTTAGTGTCAAAAATGCAGGACTATATCAAGACTACCATTAAATGACAATTGAAAACAGACTAGCTGAACAAGAGTACAACCAAAACATCCAAAACCAGAAAACAGAAGTCAGAAAACAATGATGACCCCTTCAGCCTTCCACACCCCCCACGTAGTGTATTTAACATGTATGGAAAAACTTTCCTGTAAAAAAACCAGGATTTAAACTTTTCAGTACATGATCAATGACTCATACAAACTACATGCAAATAGATACTAAGCACATGAATTTATCTTCAGGGATTAGTATTCAATTCATCATTTCATACAGCCTTTGTAGTCAGCAAAGCAACAATTTCATGGAAATTTAATTTTGGTTGATTAAAAAAAAAATGCTATTTATCCTCCAAATGGGTATGCTATTTTGGATATTTGTGATCCAGAGTCTTCCTATTGATTTAACAGAGTTTGGACCAGGCTCAAAACCGACATATAGGAAAAACAAGCCCTGTAAAGAATATTTCATCTTTTTTTTGTTGTTGTTGTTGTTTGTTTGTTTGTTTTCTTTTGTTTTTGTATGCTATCTTAAGGAAATGGAATAAAATTAACTCTTTGGGTGTATACATTGATACAAAACAAAACCAAAAAAAAAACCAACAAAAACCACTTTTTTTCTAAAGTTAGGAAAGAGGAGATTTACTTGATATTAAGAGAGGAAATGTTTATTTTATCTATTTCAAAAATATTCTTACGTTTAAGGAAGTTGAACTGTAGTTAAATAAAACAAGAAGCGTTTTAGAAGCTTTAGGTGTTCTCCATGAACAGAAAGCAAGTTATGTCCATACTACTTGTCATATCATTAACTCTTTTGCCACTATTAATGTCTCAGAAGAGACATTGTGTGTGCCACCCTCTACATCAGAAACATTTAAAGATATATATTTCTGAACATGGGTTTTTGCTTCTCTTCACTTTGAAGTGAGAATTAATATTTAAGCTATCTAGGATCTTTGAAATAAATAAACAATTGAAAATTTCTAATGTGCTTGATATAAGCTAAAAAAAAAAGAAAAAATCCTTTAAGTTTTAAAAATAATATTAATTTTGTATGTCAGTTTTTCTTTAACATCAACTTTTTTGACTGTTTTATTGAAACTTCAACAGACAGTATCTTATTTTTCCACAGACTTAAACACCTGAGATTTTTGGCTAATGGATATAAGACCAGTAAAATTTCCTATAAAATGTAACTTTATATGAGAACTTACATGATGTATATAGAATATATTCCAACATATATTTGCTTTTTCAGAAACATACTTCTTGATATTTTCAGGAAGAACATCAGTTGCATTGCAGTGCAAAAGTGAAAATGATCAGCTGATGGATGCAAATAAAATTAGACTTTAGACTGAAGATAGGGATGAAAAAAAATGGTTTTAATGAGAAAAATCTGGACCATAATATATTCTGCAAATTGCTGACACATTTACTATTGTTACTCTTTGTTATACACAATTTTAGCAAAAAGATACAGCACTGAATATGGATTTATAAATATTAGCTAGCTAAATGCTGAACTATAGCAGAGTATGATCATCCTAATGAAAACAAATAAAGACAGTGTTTCAGGGCCAAGAAATACAGAAATAAAAATATGTGAGTAATGAATGAGCCTTCAGAAGGAAGAGTAATTCAAATATTCAAAATAAAATACATTATATTTTCTATCAGTTATCAATCAATTTATCAACTATTATCACTATAATCCAACAAACCACTCCTTTTAGATAAGATTCTCTTCAAATTTAATTACTCTTCACCAGTTAGAGCTTCTAACAGAAGATCTTACTGAGAAAGTGAGAAATTAGACAGTTTTATCATGGAAGAGAACATTTAATTATACTTTGCCATTCTGCAATCACAAACAAAAGCATTCTGAAGAGAAAACACTTCAACATTAAGAAAGCAGTGCCTATGAGCTGGATCTTCTACAAAAAGCTTCTGAGAAAGAGCAAACTGAATATGTGCGATTTCTGACAGTGGGAATTATGTTTACTTTTCTTCCTGTATTTTATTCCAAGCTTTCTAAAAAAAACCTTATCTGTTACTTATAAACAGGTCAACAATGTCTAAAGTTTGACTAAAACAAATACCCACAGCTAAAGTTGAGTTTTGGACCACAGAGAAGTCAAATTGAGATTTGAGATTAAATTAAATTAATTAAATTTAAGCATACATTGGACTGATACATGTCTACCCTAGCTGTTTTCAGCCACAATTTGCAAATGGGTGTAAGTCATTTCTGGGAAACAAACATCAGAGTGATATCACTCTGGGATACATGATCAACAGGCTGGAGCACCTCTCCTATTGAGACAGGATGAGAGAGTTGGGCTTGTTCAGCCTGAAGGAGAGAAGGCTCCAGGGAGAATTTATAGTGGCCTTCCAGTACCCAAAGGGGGTCTATAAGAAAGCCAGAGAGGGACTCTGTTAGTCTCTCTAGGGGTAATGAATTTAAAACAAAAGAAGGTAGATTTAGATTAGATATTAGGAAGAAATTATTTACTATTTAGGTAGTGAGGGATTGGTACAGGTTGCCCAGATGATTTGTGTATGTCCCATCCCTGGAGGTGTTCAAGTCCAGGTTGGATGGGGCTTTGAGCAAGCTGGTCAAGTGGTAGGTGTCCCTGCACATTGCAGGGGGTTTGGAACTAGATAATCTTTAAGGTCCCTTCCAACCCAAACCGTTCTATGATTTTATGATTCTATGTTTCTATCACCCAAAGGAATGCTTCTTCCCATTCATATTTTATTTTATTTTATTTTATTTTATTTTATTTTATTTTATTTTATTTTATTTTATTTTATTTATTTTCC
Organism: Heteronetta atricapilla; assembly: GCA_011075105.1. Classification (NCBI taxonomy): domain Eukaryota; kingdom Metazoa; phylum Chordata; class Aves; order Anseriformes; family Anatidae; genus Heteronetta; species Heteronetta atricapilla. Next base: position 19,964,723 of record CM021733.1, read on the forward strand.
ATTTGTCCCAGTTCTAAGGAAACCTATCTGGTTCTGTTCAGATCTGAGAGTTTGTATTTATGTCCATCTGACTGTTTTCTATTGATCACTGTGAACAGTTTGGGGACCATTATCTGGGTATTAATGGATAGGTTTCCATATGTAACAAACTATTCATAAAAAAATATTAGCCTCAACAGAGACGTAGTAGATTTAAACACAATTGTACTTTTCCTGTAGTGATAATCTCTTCAGATCATTTTTTTACCCTATGTAAATATCTTACAGCCTTCTTCTAAGTATCTGAGATTTAGGCTCAGTTTTATAGTGAATCTGCATAGGCATATGTCTGTCTGTTTTTGTGTGATCCTCAGAAACTGTTGCTCTGTATCAAAATATTTTAACATATATTCTTTCTCCTAATATATATTGAATTTTGAAAGTGGTTTCAATTGTTGGTTGATGCTCTTAGACCTTTCTACACATGTCACTACCCAGTCAAAATGAATGAACTATCCTCAGTTGCTAAGGAATAAATACTTCAAGAAATGGCATAAAATAAAAATATGAAATCAAACTTTCCCATTCTTTTAGGAACAAGGAAAAAGCCATTTTAAACATTACATTGGCAGCCACCTCATAACAGTTGATTATTCCAAGACTCAAGTCATGTTTCACATTAAGGAAGAACATACCATAAGTTTACTTATCTCAGCACTAGCTGATGACCCTTGTTGTAGTCATACTGCAGTTTCCCAGAAGGGCTAAATCCTTGGGTGCAGCTGGGGATCATCACCACAGGGGTACAAAAATAAATAAATGTCACCATGCTTCACTGCATATAATTCAGAAAAGTCAGGATTGTTCACACTGATACCAAGCCTACATATTTCTCTTGCTTCTCTTTTCTCCTTTCAAGTTATGGCCACTGTTCTGTCACTTCTGCTTCTAACTACTTTTAAATCTTCAGTTACTTCATTAAGCATTGGTTACCAAAGTTTTTTTTGCTTAGGGGACAATGCTTACTAATATTTGATATGTGTATTTTAAGAGTATAGGTCAATATGATAATAGAAGGCCATTGATCAGAAAGGAAGCTGGACTGGAAAACATTTGAACAGTCTTGACTCCCCCGTGTTGAGGGTTATGTATGGATTCCTTCTGCTCCTTCATAAATAACACAAATAGATAAAAGCACTTTAGCCCTCAGTTGAAGTCAGAGTCTGAGTAGGTCTTGAATCAGCTTTATGTCATAATTTCTCACAGTCATCTCCCTGCTCTGCTGTTTTCATTTAGAATGGATATAAACTATTCAGATTTAGTGTGAGTGTCTGCTTTCAGGAGCAGTGCACTTAGGGATTCACTAAGTATGTGAAACAAATTCTCAGAACCTATTTTTAAACAGGAATTGAGACTAAGTAATGGAAATAGCAGAACCCATGGGATTGATTAAAAGAGTGTTGAGTTCTCTAATATTCAAAGTGCAGTAATTAGACCCCTAAATGACATACAACTGTAAAACCCAGTTGATCTGACACTCACATACATGGGCTTTCCTTACAAGGGTTAGCTAACACCAGAAACGTTCCTCACATGTCATGGAAAAAACATTACTACTTTAGGAACCCAAGACATTGCATACTGAATTCGCATTCACTTTTATAGTAAATTGCTGTTTATCTGGAACGCGTCATAATATTCTGAAAGTCTATCCAAGAATCCATATTTTATGTCTGAGCAGGCCAGAGTGATTATAGTCCTTCATGTGTCCTTTTTTTCTCTCTGAAAACCATTCATCTAACTACTGTCATAGTGAAAGTGTTGGGGGCAGGGCAAGACACACTTATCCTTTTCCTCCAGTCTGAACAGGAAAGCTGATACAAGAGCAATAACTAAAAGCCAGGTCTTTCCCACATTTATTGTCACACCCATCATAGCCAGTAACATTTCTTTAACAATAGTCATTTATAAAGACCTGCCTTCTGTGGAAAGATTTACTAACAGCCTTGAGTAGAAACTCCACTATAAAACTAACATACTCATGGAAAGAGTACTACAAAGAACTTTTTTTTAAAAAAAAAAAAAAAATAGTGCGAAAGTGACTTGCTGATGCATTTACTGTAAAACTCAAAGATTAAAAATAGAATAACCTCAAAATACAAAATGAGTATATTTTTTTTCCTTTCATTTTTAAAACACATAAGTAGTTCTAATGGACCATAGACTAAGAAATAAAAGGATATTGTGATTGGACCTAACAATATTTTCACATTTTGTCCTTCAAAGATTCAACTTGATTTCTTTTTTACAAGACAGAGTCTGGCAGTGTAATAAAAGGCTGCTTTAAAAAAAAAAGAGAGAAAGAAGAAAGAAAAAAAAAAGAATGAAGGGAAGAAATATCATCAGGATTAAACAATGTTGACTGACTTTCTGTCATTCTCACTACTCCAGTTGCTGAGCATTCAAATACTAAAAGAAAACATACCACTGTCTCTAGAGATGCTGTGTCAACAAGAACTCCTTCCGCTGGCATGATACAATATCTGTTTAACTAATCAGAGGGAAATTTATCATAGAGGATTTGGTGGGGTTGTTTATGGAGTCGTTAGCACAATGGCACTCAACTCTCAGATGTCAGTTGTGCTCTTCAGAAGATGAAATGCTGCAGCTGGTTGGGAAATGAATGAATGCCAAACTCTGAGTTACAAAATAGAGGACTTAATTTGAAAAAATTCTATTGCTAGAATTTTGAGGATGTGTTGGTGGGTTTATTTAATTCATTTATTTTCTTATTTTTTTTCAAAGTAATGAGCATGTGCTGAAGATTTTAAAGAGGTGGTATGCTGAAATGCTCACTAATCTTGAAAAGATTGATAGGAATTTTTTCTACACCTTGCTGTAAGAGCATCACACTTTGCTCTTGTTTCCAGCTAATGAGCTCATAAAAGAGCTTTTCAAACATCAAAGTAATGGAATGAATTCCTAGGATAATATTCAGATTGCCTAAATTCTGCTTGGTGCTTTGTGCTTGTGATCTAATTGACTTTGGGTAGCTACCAACTGAAAGTCTTATCAAGGGTCTCTTCAAAATCCTTTACCATGTCCAAACTCAGACAGACATTACCATTTAGACATGGCCCTTACAAATGGCATCTCTCATGGTACATCACAAGTTTATTTTCTTTGCTTGACATAGGTCTGCATTAGCATTTTAGTTAAGTTCAACAGTGTGCTTTTCTTTACTGGCAATAGTCTGGTTTACATCACAGGGCAGATTTGGAAGGCATGGACTTGGTTTCCTTAAAAATGTTCTCCAGGAGTTCACCTAAAATTGTTCCAAATGCTAAGCAACATTTATTCCTTGGGAACAAACTAGACCATATCTGAAGTAAAACACTCTTAAGTGTCTCCTGAAGATTATCTGGTATTGATGCCCATTCCTCACGTTTGGTTCCTCTACAAATTTAATATTACTTGGTTCAACCCACTAATGCAAGCATAACCAGGGACACAAAGCAGTCAGCAATAGAAATCCTCTTCCAGAGTACATTAGAAAATATTCTTCTGTCTATGATTCTCAATTGTAAAAGCATGATAGCAACTTGAATCTAAAAATATTCAAACTAGCTCAAAGATGCCTGTTAAGTCTTCCTGAAAACTTGTCCTTGTTAAACACGATGCTAAGCAAAACTTTGGTAAATGGGTGTCTAGTTCTTCATACATTTATTATTATACATTTAATTAACATGAATATTAAAAGGATTAAATTGTTGATCTTTGTAAAATGCATGGAAGGTACACTTGAAAAATGTTTTAGTAGAATTTTAAGGCTTAGACTTTGAATTAGATCAAGCAGTAAAAAGAAACAGTTTTCTATAACCTTCCTAGCGATATCTATTGTCATAGGTACAAACAAGTTATATACTTTAGAGGTAGAAAAGTGATCTTTACAATGACCTTCAGTGCATAAGGGAATATGAAAAAAAAATGACTTTTTTTTTTTTTTTTTTTTTTTTCTTGTGGTGTTAATGATAATCTGTATGGAGAAAAAATAAACACTAGAGATTGCTTCAGTCATGAATGTGCATTGGTTTTGTGCATATGCATAAGGAATGTGCATATTCCTTAATGACATTTAGTTTAAAAAAGAAAGGAAAGGAAATAAAGGAAAGGAAAGGAAAGGAAAGGAAAGGAAAGGAAAGGAAAGGAAAGGAAAGGACAGGAAAGGAAAGGAAAGGAAAGGAAAGGAAAGGAAAGGAAAGGAAAGGAAAGGAAAGGAAAGGAAAGGAAAAAGAAAAGAAAAGACAAGAAAAGACAAGACAAGACAAGACAAGAAAAGAAAAGAAAAGAAAAGAAAAGAAAAGAAAAGAAAAGAAAAGAAAAGAAAAGAAAAGAAAAGAAAAGAGAAGGAAAGAGAAGGAAAGAGAAGGAAAGAGAAGGAAAGAAAAGAATACCAATAATAACTAGGAAAAGAAAAGGATAGAATACATCAACTATATTTAAATAATACATCAACTATACTTAAATACTCTTCGTCCAGACCCTGAGATTACTAAAGCATCTTTGTGGAGGTGTTTGCTGACTGCAGAATAAAGATTACTAGAGATTACTAAAGCATCTTTGTGGAGGTGTTTGCTGACTGCAGAATAAAAAAAGGCAAAGCTGGCTGTATGGGATCATGGGTATGAGGAAAGAGTGACAAACGAACCATGGTGCAAGTTCTTCATTAGAATTAATATGTTTCATAACAATTAAAAAGGACCTGAGAACTTCAGTGGGATTTCCTGCTAAAATGACACATTGCAGGGTGCTTGTTAGTGCACCCCGCATAGGGCACTGCAGATATTTCTATCTGAAATAAAAAGAGAACCAGGTCTTGAGCAACAAAGCAGAGACCCAGCACATCCTTGTGAGGGAACTGATCTCTTGCCATACCAGGAACCTGTAGAGGTTGGAATCAGAATGATATTGAGTTATGTTTTTAATTCTTCCTCTTATAATTCCTCTTACTGTTCCTTCACCAAATAACTATTCTCCAGTGGAACTGTAGACAGGAACAAAACAAAAGAAAACAAAACCACCACCAACAACAATAAAAAACAAACAACCAACAAAACAATGACAACAACAAAACAAACAAACAAACAAAAAAACACAATTAAGTCCAGAAGAATTGTGGTCATCCCACTAAACATGTTTTCATGGGAAATGAACAGCCTCAGGGAGCACAATGTGCTGCACAACAATTTTTCCAAGTGCATATCATTGCACAAGTTCATAGACAGTCACCAGAAAGAGTAAATTCTCATTTGCATGCCCATGGGGTCAATACCTATGCATAGTCTAAAATGACATAAAAATGCAATAACAGAGTGATAACTTATTATTACAGTAGTGACACAATTTATTCAGTATGTCTTCATTTGGTGATACTAGAATTCCATGATTTCCTGCAGAATGAGAGAGAAACATGAAGATGCCTCTTCTTTGATTTATTAGCATTATCATTATTGATTCACTGCAGCTTATGCCAAAGATGAAGGAAACTAGAATGACTACCTTTATAATGCAAACCTTTCTCCATGTGTGAAGTGTAACTACTCCTGCAGCTTCACATTGTGGTGCCTCTCAATAATGTACAGCATCTCTTCCTTTCACTCAGAAGGAAAGGAGTACAGTTCATTGGCAAAGCAACTTTGTCAAGGTATGCAGTTTTTCACTCTCCTTGCATGCTGCTTTTCCTGGAGTGACAGAATATACAGCAAGCCATACCAAGACTATCACTTATCAGTCACCTTAAAGGTTTACCCATAGAAATAAAATTTAACAAGATTCAGACTAGTGGTTCACTTAATTCAAAAACTTCTCCCAAAACTTTTATGGAGGTTTAAGAAACTTCTAAGGGCAATCATACATTGAAATGTTTATAGAGAAATGCTTATTTTCAACTTCAGAAAATGAATCTGTCCTATACTTTGAAGCACAAAGACATACTCTTTGAATGTTTAGATGCATACCATTTAACCTAATTAATATTATTAATATTATTATGGAAGAAGTTATGGCAACTCTATAATCAGTATTTAATTAGGCATGAAAATAAATACTGATTGAAACCAAATTACTACACACCTCTTACTCACAGATATGTTTTGCTTCCCAGGCAAAACAGCTGGAAAACTGCCCCAGCAGGGCCACTGGGTCTTTTCTCAATGTCAAGGGATCCCTGGCAATCTGTACAACCTTTAGTCCTAATTTCTGCAAGTTACTAGTAAGAGACACAGATGTTAGCTTAATGCTCATGCATGCTTTGTGGGCATGGATTCTGTCACACTGAATCCACTAATGACACACTGCAGGTGTTATCAAATTAGAGCAGCTATCAATTAGTTAAAGTGGGTTTTAGAGCGTGTTTACAAATTAGTATTTGGCCTGGATCTGAAGGGTGGCCGTATTCTTTTTTCCTTGTCCAAGCTATTCCTGCCTGTAAATAGCTTTTCACAGAATCACAGAATTTCTAGGTTGGAAGAGACCTCAAGATCATTGAGTCCAACCTCTGACCTAACACTAACAGTCCCCACTAAACCATGCCCCTAAGCTCTACATCTAAACGTCTTTTAAAGACTTCCAGAGATGGTGACTCCACCACCTCCCTGGGCAGCCCGTTCCAGTGCCTAACAACCCTTTCAGTAAAGAAGTTCTTCCTAACATCTAACCTAAAACTCCCCTGGCGCAACTTAAGCCCATTCCCCCTTGTCCTGTCACCAGGCACGTGGGAGAACAGACCAACCCCCACCTCACTACAGCCTCCTTTAAGGTATCTGTAGAGAGCGATAAGGTCATCCCTGAGCCTCCTCTTCTCCAGGCTGAACAAGCCCAGCTCCCTCAGCCGCTCCTCGTAGGACTTGTTCTCCAGGCCCCTCACCAGCTTCGTCGCCCTTCTCTGGACCCGCTCAAGCACCTCGATGTCCTTCTTGTAGCGAGGGGCCCAAAACTGAACACAGTATTCGAGGTGTGGCCTCATCAGAGCCGAGTACAGGGGGACGATCACCTCCCTAGCCCTGCTGGCCACACTGTTTCTGATACAAGCCAGGATGCCGTTGGCCTTCTTGGCCACCTGAGCACACTGCTGGCTCATATTCAGCCGACTGTCCACCATCACTCCCAGGTCCTTCTCTGCCTGGCAGCTCTCCAACCACTCATCTCCCAGCCTGTAGCTCTGCTTGGGGTTATTGCGCCCCAGGTGCAGGACCAGGCACTTGGCCTTGTTGAACTTCATGTAGTTGACCTCAGCCCATCGGTGCAGCCTATCCAGATCCTCCTGCAGAGCTTTCCTACCCTCGAGCAGATCGACACACACACCTAACTTGGTGTCATCTGCAAACTTACTGAGGGTGCACTCAATGCCCTCGTCCACATCATGGATGAAGATAATAAAGAGGATTGGCCCCAGCACTGAGCCCTGGGGGACGCCACTAGTGACTGGCCTCCAACTGGACTTTTTTTTTCTAAGAGTTCAATCTTTCACGGAAATTAAAATCAACCAGAATCTTTTGTCATTAGTAAATATTGTAATGGATAATATTGTTAAACCATCTAAAAGAAGGGCTATCCCCATTGTTTCTCATTGATGACTGCATTACAATAACTCAGGAGGGAATTGTGAGTCACCAACTGCCAACATATCAAGAGCATATCACAAAAAAAATGAGTAGTAAAATATCAGTAAAGGACAACACTGGGAGAAAAAATAACAGAGAAAATGAGAATTAATCTCTGTAAAGAAGAGAAACATTTTCCTTGATAGGGGGCAAAATTCGTGGGTCACAAAGAATTCTTAGAGAAGGAGTTGCCTCCAAGATGTAGATTATCCTAGATGTAATGCTGCACATAAGGGAGTGACATGCCCATGGGCCTTGTTAAAGGGAGCTCCAGGTGGGTCCTGTACAAGCTGGAGTAGATAGTGACCCTCGGGTTTTTGAACTGAGACACTTCTCCAGCACATGTGAAAGCTAAAAGGAAATTTGTTGTGCGTCTTGCTGTAGCTGAGTGATATTGAGTCTCTTGTTGAGGGTACTGCAACTGCTTTGCTCTCCTTCTTTTTCCATGGCAAATGAACTCACCAGAAGCGGACTTGCATAATTTCTTTTCATCAGTCATCACATACATCCATCAGGTACAGAAACATCTGGGCAAGCTGGTTAATGTGTAGCTGACTTCAGTTAATGTTTATAATTAAGCCACGAGATTCAACAAGCAGTGCATTTCTGAGGGATTATCACACACCTCAGGTGCAGTATGAGGTACCAGCCAAAAGCCAAGCAACTTCAGCTACTCAAAGAGTGCAATAATCCCTCAGAAATCTATTAACCGTGAGTGCCTTATGGCTATTATGGTATGGAAACTCCAAGGTAAAAAGGTCATACCCGTGCTTTTAGCAAGAAATATTGACACATATATGACATCACTGCCAGCCAATCAAAACTGGACATTGGTGTCCAGTGCTTGCAAATCATTTAATAAAAGCCAAAAGTTATGAAGCAGTTTACAGATTGCTTATTTATTGAACACTTGTTCAAAAAGAAGTAGCAATACTGTTGCTCACAAAACATGTCTAGATCTTTATTCATATCTGTCTCTAGGTTCAAAATATTAAAAATTCACATGCTCTAATTGTTCACATGCATAATATTAAACACATTAATTATTAAAAATTATATATATTTCAATAATATTTACATTTTAAAATTATTTTTTATGCCTTGTCTTTTAGGATCACACTTCTGCTTCTGTACCAGTGTCCAAACTGGATATCCTTGACAATTGGCTCCTGAAAGAAAGATTGGTCACCAAAACTGGGGAAAGTTGGCCTGTTCTAAATTCCAATTCAGCCCAGATGGACAAAAGGAAGGAGAAAGTCACTCCTCTCATAGAAATCTCACTTCAAGAGATGGCTCATCGACTTTAGTCAAAAGCATATCAGGAATGATACTCTTGTGCTATGGACTAGTCTAACAACTAAGCAGTACAGTAAAATTGTCTAACCAAAACCAGCAGCCAGAAGCCTTTTCTTGTGTTGCTTAAATTGCTAGCTATAGACCTAACAACAAAGGCCAAATCAGAGAAAAGAACTTTCTATTTGACAAAAGATAACAAAAATGATTTTTTTAATATGGTGATTAGTTCAGAATACAGCAAATTTATAAGTCAACCTTCTTCAAAAACTGTAAAACTTTCCTGCTTATTTAAAAGTGGCAATTTGCAACACATTTATGTTACAGCACAAGTTGGTAACTCCTGCTGTGCTAATGTGCTCTATTAGGCATGATAAAGGACCACTCAAATGTGATTTCTTAATTGCATGAATGTGACCAAACAACATTAAGCATTCAGTGTATAATGGTTTGAGAAAATAAGTAGGCCTTTCTTTATGACTTGCAGAGTCAACAAATAGGCTCTGTCAGGCCAGTGAGAAAAAGTGAGTGACAGATCTAAGAAGTTTTTCGTAAGAACACATTGACATTTGAATCTGCAGTTTCCATGCTCTAGCTGATGTCAGCCATTGGGTGAAAGCCTAGATATCAGGTAGCCAAGACAAGCATCTAGCTGCCACTTAAAAGCTATCTCTTTCAGAGAAGAACTGAAGTAGCATTCTTTGTATGGCTGTGTCTGCCAGGCAGCAGACAGATGCCCACTGTGCTAGCTAAACCTTCCACATTCTAGAGTGCAGTGTGCATTGCATGAAACCAAGCTATAGATTACAAAGGACCACAGCAAAGGATAGACTCATGGATTTCATCCCTAATCCTTAAACCAAGGGCATTAATGGAAATACTACTTAAGTCAAAAGATAGAGTCACAAAAGCCACATTGTTTTTGCAAGCAGTGATGACATTATGAAAGTACTGGTCATAGAAAATAACCTTGGATCAAACTGATCAAAAGTTGAGTCAGTTTAAATTAAATGGAAAGTGAAACAAACAAACCTGTAACCAAGATTTCTGTATTTCAGAAAGAGAAACTTCAGGACCTTAGTATATCCAGTCCATAAAGTCAATTGGTCTTCAGAACTCCTAAATATCAGCAAGCAGGAGGCTCAGCACGCTGCAACACAAAACTTTCTGGAGCTTTCAACCTCAGGAAATGGAAACTTACAGAGAAGAGGTCTGGAGGTGGAGTAGAGCACTGCCAGATGGCTAACAGAAACAAGAGGATAGAAAAGAATCATGCTGAGGTAGAGGAAAAACAACTCACAAAGCTTAATGCATTCAGATCAGAAGAAATGACTAATCTCCTCCCCAGAGCACTGCAAGAACTGCCATATGAAACATCAGCTCTAGTAGAAAGTGATTTTACTACCCCAGCAAACTGCATAAAAAGTTACTGTGTGATAGAATTGTAGCACATGTAACTCTAACTGAAGGACATAGAATGGTGACTTGTGCACTAAAGACACAAACTCAACTTTTGAGATAATGCTTGACAACAATTTTTGAAGGAAAAAAATAAGGACATGAATTAAAAACTAATGAAGAAAGATCAAAATACCATGCTTCGATGAGATAATGCTTTTAAATACAGGGAAAGAGAATATTCTGGTAGGAATCTCTGAAATATTTTGTATTATGTCTGTCACATGGCAAATACTGAAAATATAGACGGAAAAGATTAGGGCTAGAACAACTGACTGAGTTCAACTGCTAGATTTGGGCCTAAAGGGAACTTTTATTTCAGTTCTTCACCATTTCTTCCATTTTTCAAAAACTAATTGTCTAGAGATGAAACCAAACCTCTTTATACTCCTTCAAACTCTCTGTTGCTCTGGTGATGCTGCACTTAGTTATCTCCTGTATTCATAACACAAGAGCCAGTATTGTCTCTGTTCTTTCTACTCCATATCTACTGTCTCTTGTGTGGCACTTATAATTTAGACTCTTCACAGCAGGAGATATAATTTTGATTTGATAGTATCTACAACAGGAGCTCCTGTTTCCTACTGGAGAAATGCTCCCCCTGTACATAAAAGGAAATAATATGCTAGTCTGCTAATGGACTAAAAAAAAAAAAAACTCAGTGAGGAAATGAGTAAACAGAGCAAAAAAATGTCATTATTATCATTATTCGTATAAGAAATTGATAGGATGCAAAGCTGGAACTTTACGTGTTTGCGATGGTGGATTTTTTGCCATTTTAAAGGGTAAACTTATGGTGTTACAGCTTTGACTATGCAAAGAAAACTTGAAATTCAAAAGGAAAACTTGAAAACAAGAGTTTTCTGACATAAGTATAATCTAAATCATCACCTTTTCTAAAAAATCACAGTAAACCCTACTACATTTCATTTGGAAATAGGACCATTGCTTCTCAAATAAGTGGGCTACAGGTAATTTGAAGCAGAAGTTAGAGACTTGTTCATATTCTAACAGTGATATCACTGCACATGTATCCAGTTGTCAAGAGCTCAGAATATTTCTCAGTTCAAACAGGTCTTTTAAAATTCCTGAGGTGCTGCTGTGGCCTGAATTGGTGAAGCTTTTGTCACATTCACCTCGATGTGACACCATGTCCCTCCTGCACATAAACAAATGATGTGTTGTGAATGCAAATATCCTAATATGAACATTTATAACTTACCTCTAGTATTTTTTCTGTTTCCTCCTGCCTTCTAAAGAGCTGCTTATCTAACATCTCAAAAGTCAGCCTGGGGTGACTGACTTTGGTCCAGCAACAGCAACTGATTCCTCTTTCAGTAAAACTGAATGCCTTTTGTTTAAAAATGCAGCAACAAATCATAGTAAATTCAGGAAACAGTGGTACTGTACACTTAAGATTTAAAAGGATGTTAACAGGCTGCTCTGTCCAAAAATCTTGAAATAGGAATCTATTTCATAATACTCTTCCAGATTCTAAATATATTACAGCAAAGAAAAATTACTACTGTGCCACCAACGTGATTACTAAAGCCTTGAAATGTCTTTTATTATATTGACTCCAGCATTATTTCAGAGTGTTGTCCCCAAAACAGTCATTCAGCTACTCTAAGAGGTAATTAGCAAGCCTGGGTTCTCTAGGATGTTGTGATAATATGCTGATATTACAGATTTATACCCCTTGGATGCAGATCATAGTTGCTTTTAATACAAGCCAACCAATGAGATACAAATCAGTGTCTGCCAAATGCAAAAAAAAAAAAAAAAAAAAAAGAACCATCAGAAAGGAAAATATTATTTAGTTACCAGCTCTTCTGTGCATATCAAACAGTGGTGATTATGAAAGTCAGTGGAACTTTTGGGTTGACAGACTATCTGTGAGTCCAGATGAGGATGAGGTAAATATTAAATGCATAGGGTGAAATCCTGGTCACAATAATAAAACTCCCACTGATTTCAGTGTGGACAGGATTCTCTTCAGGGCCATTAATTGCTCCAGCAGTTATGTGCACCTGTGATTCTCTAGGTTCAATAACCAAACACAAGACCAGTCACTAAAGGGACCCTTAAAAATTCAACTTTTTCAAAAATGAGGATCACTACTAAAAAGCATTTGACAATATCCATAAAAACGGAATTACTGTTCAGTATAAAATGTAAGAGGTGATAGCCAGAAAAAAAAAAGAAAAAAAAAAAAAGAAAAGAAAAAGACTTATAAAACTTTGCTTGATACAGAAAGCAAGTGTCAGCTCCTTGCTGCTGTATTGTTAATATATGAAAAGAAAAGAAATCTGATAAGGTTTGTGAGAGGTTACTCTAGATGTGCAATATCAAAGGCACCTTCATAAAAGACATAACGCAGTTAGTAATCCTCAGCATATCTCATGGGTTTTCTTTCTTTTCTGAGTCTTTCTTTCTTCTTTCTTTCTTTCTTTCTTTCTTTCTTTCTTTCTTTCTTTCTTTCTTTCTTTCTTTCTTTCTTTCTTTCTTTCTTTCCTTTCTTTTCCTTCCTTCCTTCCTTCCTTCCTTCCTTCCTTCCTTCCTTGTTGACTGGCGGCTAGCAAATGTGATGCCCATCTACAAGAAGGGCCAGAGGACTGACACGGGAAACTACAGGCCTGTCAGTTTGACCTCAGTGCCAGGGAAGCTCATGGAGCAGATTATCTTGAGAATCATCACGCAGCACTTGCAGGGCAAGCAGGCGATCAGGCCCAGTCAGCATGGGTTTATGAAGGGCAGGTCCTGCTTGACGAACCTGATCTCCTTCTATGACAAAGTGACGCACTGGGTGGATGAGGGAAAGGCTGTGGATGTGGTCTACCTTAACTTCAGCAAGGCTTTTGACACCGTTTCCCACAGCATTCTCCTCAAGAAACTGGCTGCTCTTGGCTTGGACTGGCGCACGCTTCGTTGGGTTAGAAACTGGCTGGACAGCTGGGCCCAAAGAGTCGTGGTAAATGGAGTCAAATCCAGTTGGAGGCTGGTCACTAGTGGCGTTCCCCAGGGCTCGGTGCTGGGGCCGGTCCTCTTTAATATCTTCATCCATGATGTGGACGAGGGCATCCTCAGTAAGTTTGCAGATGACACCAAGCTAGGTGCGTGTGTCGATCTGCTCAAGGGTAGGAAGGCTCTGCAGGATGATCTGGATAGGCTGCACCCATGGGCTGAGGTCAACTACATGAAGTTCAACAAGGCCAAGTGCCGGGTCCTCCACCTGGGGTGCAATAACCCCAAGCAGAGCTACAGGCTGGGAGATGAGTGGTTGGAG
>CM021733.1:19983399-20009526 GCA_011075105.1 Heteronetta atricapilla
CTTTTCTTTTCTTTTCTTTTCTTTTCTTTTCTTTTCTTTTCTTTTTTAATATATTTTTTAACTTTCCCTCCTTTCTCAACATCTGTTTCAGGTCACACCTTCTCTCCAGGAAAGCAACACAATACTGTGTTCAGCAGAGGTCCCCCCACCCGCTACTTCTCCCAATACACTCTCATGCACACATTCACAAAATGACAAATAATCTCTGTATATCTTCTGGGAACAATAAAAATCTTTGGATGTGCTCCCAGAGACCTCAGGAACTTAAAAAATCTTTAGAGTGGGGGCCCTGGATTGAGGTTTTGCCTCTAGAATTTTACAGAATAAACTTGGTAAGCATTGTATAACAGTTAGTACATGTTCAATGACCAAACCAAAACAAACAAAACAACAAAAAACAGCAGCACACACACAAAACCACACCACCACCAAGAAAAACAGAATAAACCAATAAAACAAAACAAAACAAGACAAAACAACAACAACAACAACAACAACAGCAAAAAAAACATTATAAATAATACTGGGGAAAGTCAACTGAGTCAAAGTCCTAGTATGCTGTGATCACTTCTCTGCCTTGGCTGGGCTGGGATTCTTCTGTTTTATCACATCTGTGCCCTGCTCCCTGGTGTTTTGGAACTGCAGCAGAACTGACGGAGTGCTGCGCAAGAGGGAGCTGCCCACGTTCAGACAGCACTAACCAAGTTGAACGGTTTTCATGCCCTGTTCTTCATGCTGAAGTTTCTTTTCCTTCATGTCATATAAAGCTCCCTGGCACAATCTCCAGGTTTGCCTGACATTTTTGAACGTATATGGATGGCTTTTTCCAACTGTTCATCTTTTATTAACTGTAGTCTAATGCTGGCCAGCTGAGTCCCATGACATCAATATGTGAGTGAGCTGCTAATACTTTTATAAAAAAGAATATCTCCTAAAGATTTGTGTAGTTGGTTCTAATGTGAATATACATAAAAATACCTGTGTACGTGGACATGTTGAAGAGTGTTTCTGCATGAGAAAACTAAGCTACTTTTGTGAACTAGCATGCAAATAGGAAAAAAGGGGTACTGTTAAGGAACTCACAAATATTAAAAATAAATGAATGCAGCACTGGATCCCATGGAAAAAGAAAGAAATCAATTTGTTCACTATTGTGGTGGGTTTGGTTTTTCTTTTCTTTCTTTCTTTCTTTCTTCTTTCTTTCTCTTCCTTCCTTCCTTCCTTCCTTCCTTCCTTCCTTCCTTCCTTCCTTCCTTTCTTTTTTGTTTGATGGATGTACTGATTGCAGAGATCATCTCAGAAAGGACAACTGGAGGTGAGGATTCACCATCTGGATACCATTGAAATAATAAGTAACATTCAGTTGCCTCATTCACATGAATATTCATGCATATTCAGGCTTTTGTTATACATTTTTCCTGTACATTACAGGATGCAGTGTGAGGATAGTGAAGGGCCAAGTCTTAAATTCAGTGAACTCTGAGAATAATAGCCTCTCCCATGAGTCCAGCAAAGCCCAAATCATATTTGGCAATAATTACTTCTGGAGTGTGACAGATACTAGATTCCTGGTAAATTCTTCTCCAATACTCATGGTCATAAGTGATTCATCTTAGAGTAAGTGAAGTGAATCACAGTGTTGATAACAATATTTTGATTGACCCTCCCTTAAGAACAGTAGGATTTGTGATTTTTTATTTATTTTTTTATTTTTTTATGTCCTTAATCATACCAACTTTTAATAACAATTGCTTATTAGTGTTGAAGTATGAAACAAACTTTGGTACAAGCACTGGCTAAATGCAGCCTTACTGAGTGCAGAAGAGGCTAATTTGCCCTGCCAACAAGCAAGGGGAAGAAATACTGAGGAATTCCATAAGAGTGGAATTCATCCCCATATAGAAGGCAAGAGTGAGGCCCAGGAGCTATTTTAGTGGGACTTTAAGCCCTAGCAATTTAAGTAGGATTTAAGCTGTGCGAAGATCTGCGTTGGCTTCCTGCATAGGAGAGACTTGCAACCAGAGACATTATGAGGAAGAAGCAAAGGGATTACAAACATTGTACGAACATTTCCATGCCTGAAGCTCAAGATATGAACAAACACGAAACATATAGCAAGGGAATGAAGGGTGCAACTCCTCTGTGTGTTAGCTACATGGTAAAGGTAAAGGAGAGGTAGATTTCCTTTAAGGGAAAGAAACTTTGTGAAACAGCAGTATATTTTAAACCAGCTATTGCATTCTCCATGCAACTCATCGCTTATTGCCAAATGAAAACAGATCCTCTCTCCCACCCAAACCAGCCTTTTGAGACACAGGTTCAGTTGTTCTAGACATAAGACTGCATTAAATGACTTTATGGCTTCCAAGACTCAGTTACTTTGTGTGGATCTTAGGCAGGGTGAACATATGACTGTCTGTATTCAGTCATGCAAATATGATGTAGATAAGCATAGGCTCTGCAATTGTCAGCATAGAAAGGCAGGAAAGCCCTGGATGATCTAATGCAAATACTCAGTAGTAAAGTGTCACTGAAGACATCTTTCCCTGGACATGTTGATCAACTGAAGTTAATTTTGCTGCCAAATATGCAGTCAGACCACTGTATTACTTATCTTCTCTCCTTCATCACTCCATTGGCAAAAACAATTAACATACTCCTTAATGAATCACTTTAAAGAATTTGTCCAGATGACAATTTCTCTCTTCTTGCTGGGTTAACCTTAATACAGGTTGTTTTCCCAAGACGGTGGCTTGGGAACCCAGTACATTATTGTTAGTGATTGAAAAAAAAAAAAAACAAAAAGCATCTGGGAAGGAGTGTCAGAACTTGATGAAGAGGATGGAACAGACAGTATTGCTTTGTAACAACATATAAAAGTTCATGAAATTACAGCATGAAGCTCTGTCTTTCAAAGGGGTTAACTGCCACTTTTCCCTTAGGATTTAAGGCCAGGATGCCTAAAGCTTGAGGGCTAGGCATATCAGACCATCACCGAATTTGCCTGTTGGAAAAAGGGAAGGTGATTGTTGCTGTCATTGTCTTCTACTTTCCAAACAGCCCAATGTGCAACTTAACCATGTGGGATTGGTGATCAAGTTGTTCCTTTGCCTGATCTAGGGGTAGGACTGGACTTAATGAGCTAATCACTAGAAAAAGGCAGATCAGTGTCTGCCAGCTTTTCCTTCATCATATAAGATGTTTGAGAAATTTACTGAGAAAAATATATCCATTGTAATTGGCAGATCTAAATTTTGGATGATATGCCAAAAGTCAGTTGAAGAGTCTACATTCACTTTGTGAATTTAGTGCTCAGGATACGTATACAAGGATTACAGTCACTGGTATGCATATTCTCAGTTAGAAATAGAAATTAGCCAAATACTCAGAACAAAATACATGTGCTTGGAAAACACCTTTCCATGGATTTTCAAAATTATAAAGAGAATCCATATTGGTCTGAATATTGGTTCCTGAGTCTGAAAATCTTTTCACTAGTAAATAGTGTGCTTCAGATTCTGAAGGGTCTTGCTGGGTAACGGGGAGAAATTTTATCGAAGACTAGGCAGATTAGTCCTTGTTTTTTATTATTTTAATTGGAGTTAAGAATAGACATAATTCTAGTTAGATGAACAATAGCAATGATTTCAATAATGACTTAGCTAACTAAACTAAAGAAAAATCATGTTATTTTAACTTTAAAATTATTTTCTAGTAATTTTATGTGATAAATGCCAATGACATATTTCTGTTTGAACTCTATTTATATGTATGTATGTATGTATGTGTATTTGAAAAGCACCCCCAGTGACTTCAGGGGTATATTTGCAAACTAGAAAACAGACCTCATCAGTCTCATTTCTTAAACTTATTTAAAATAGCTACTGAAGCAGAAACTTATCATGCATGAATGTAAAATACACTCATTTGACTTTGACTGGTGCATACCTTTGGATACAGAGATAAACTGTACTGAGTCATGTATGGTATGTTTTTCTAAGCATTATAGCCATGCTCAAAAGATCAAATTTCTGTCTCAGTTTCAAAGCTTCATTTTTCTGAACAGGAGGTGAACTGTACTTTTAATTTTTTAACAAATTAAAATCAGTTCAGATATGCTGGCTTCAGCAAAAAAAAAAAGATATGGATTTTGTAACTGCTTTTTAATGCAGCTTTTTTTTTTTTTTTAAGATATAGATGTGTTTATGAAAAGAACAACTTGAATCCCAGCACCAGGCAGCAAGGCGAGAATGATGTCCTCTTGCTTAAAGTGCAACACTGTGATTAAAGAAATCTATACTAAATTCTTTACTTTTCTGTGGACATCTTATGTCACCATTTAACCTCACAGTGCCTCAGTTCCCCATTTATGAAATAGACTTAATATTTCCATGCTTTAATGGACCCCGTGAGAATTCTTTAAATGGCTTCTTCTTTGAAATGTTCAAGAATTTAAGTACTCTAAATGATTCAGCCTTATTTATAGCTGTGCCATAAAGCTACTTTATATATCTGTATGAGAGGAAGCCAGAGTTCAGCCAAGTCAGCTGAGGATGGGATTTTTGTATGAAAAGAAAGTTAAGCTGTGGTGGCCACAAAGGTCTAGTAAGAAAGCAATGGATGAGAGGAATTTGGACTTCTATGTTTCTTACATTTTATGTATGTATGTATTTATATATTTATTTACATGTTTGAAAGCTCCCTGAACTTTTGTATAGGTTTTTTTTTGCTCTAGAATCAATATATCGCCAATAACTGAATAGCAGATTTTAACTCATGCTTACAAGAGCCTTAGTTATCATGTGAAGGCTAATTGTTAAGGAAAATTTGTGGCTACTGCCCATGAAGAACCTTTTTAGAGTGACAGGGTTTTCTTCAGAGAAAAAAACAAGCAAACAAACAAATACCCTAGACTGAGCTGCTGACATCAGCTGAGGTTTTGCAGCACCAGCATGCAGATAAAAGGTGAAACCACACAGCCCAGTATGTTTAATGTGACTTTGTTATGGACACGCTATATTCTCCAAAGAGCCCCTGCAAGCAATTTAGGAGGATTCCTACAAGCTCTTAGGACTCTCACCATTTACTCCTACATTTGAAATAAATTCTGTTTGCTTAAGGCTCCTTGAGAAGAAGCAATACAGAAGCTCCACATTTCACCTGGAGGGTGTCTCAGCTCTCCGGGGTCTTCAGGGCTCGGCTGCCCCTCTGCAGAGGTGCTGTATGCAGAGTGCTGCTGGTCTCCTTCTTGGAGACCACATAAAGCTTTTTCATCTGTCATTTCCTCTGCACTTTGCTAGCACAGCATGAAGCACACTATTAGAAACAGAGTTTATTGCAGACTTGCAAACATTTATTGGGCAAATTCTAACTTGGTGTCAAGTTATGGTAATATCATGTTCCCGAGAACGTCTTGGAGAATGTTAGTGTTTCAAAGAAGGCCCCACTGAGAATTTCCCATTTAGAGAAGTGAAAGGCAACACTGTTTAAGGAGATGGAGGTAAAGATATAAAGCCCCTCTTCTGGGCTGACCAAGCAAAATGTTCCATTAGCTCAAATGGCAGAGCAATTGCCTTCAAAAACCCAAGGATGAAGCTTTAGATCCCCTGGTAGTTTTATTCTGAGCATATCATATTGTAACTGGTATGTAATTCATATTTGTTAATTAGACAGCTCTTTGATGGCCTGTAGCTGAGCATATTTTGGTAACTGGATGTTTAGCTGGAAAAAAAAAAAATATTAAAATATTTCATATTAAATAGGATCAAGTTTTGTGGCAAAAAGAGCCATAGAAATATTCTTTTGCTTAAAAAAAAAAAAAAAAAAAAAAAAAAAAAGCCAAAGCCTAGTGGTGAGAAATGATTTGATTACAGCATGTAGCTACTGTCACAGAGTGAGACAGGGGAAGAAAGCATTCAAAGATCTGTTAATCTAGCAGAGAGAGAAATGTTTAGTAAGAACGTATGCTTGAAAGTTAAAGCTAGGTAAATTCAAATTATACACCAGTAACACATGTTTAGTAGCAAAGCAGATTAACCAGTAAAACAAAGAACAAAGGAAAAGTCTCCTGCAGTTGGATGCAAACTCTTGGCTCAGAAGAGACATAGCTCAGTGAAATTATAGGATGTGTGATATGCAAGCCAGACTTGATGACCTAATCTCTACTTCTGCCCTTAAAAACTATGAGTATATCTGACACTGTATAGCTAGTTTCTTTGAAATTGTAGAATGAAAAATGTATTTTTATTAGTTAATTTGTTGCTATAGCAGCATTATTCCAGCTAGAGAGGGATTAGCTTCTTAAAGGTTATAGACCTTTTTTTTTTTTTTTGTAAGAGTTCTTTTTTCCTGCTGTCGTATCACCACTGCTGGGGTTAACAAAGCATAATAGCTAGAGCAAAAAAAAGAGTGCCCAGTGACATTTTTTGAGGACCCTCTGATGTCAGAACTTGATCTTTCTGTGCCTAAAATAATCCCAAACTGTTGAACTAGACTTTTTTTTTTTTTTTTTTTTTTTTTTTCTCTCTCTTTTTTATTCTTTTTAAAAATGGTGCACAATGTGGAAAGATATGTTCTTCTTCTCTGCCCCTTCTAGTGTTGTCTTGGTCACTGTAA
Source organism: Heteronetta atricapilla (assembly GCA_011075105.1). Lineage (NCBI taxonomy): Eukaryota > Metazoa > Chordata > Aves > Anseriformes > Anatidae > Heteronetta > Heteronetta atricapilla. Next base: position 19,990,015 of record CM021733.1, read on the forward strand.
ACTCTTCCTGATTCTCTTTAAAGTGCAATGTTTTCAACATACAAATAGCATGTAACACCCCTAGTAACTTCCTACTAAAGTTAGGAGCAGATCATTAGATTTGGAGAGCTCATAATGCTTGAATTACTACACCATACAGAGAGATATGTAGCAAATTGTCATTGTAAACCAATTAGTATTTGAGAGGCTTGTGTTTTGCTATCTGTTTTTTCCCTTGGCTTCAAATATCAATACTTGACTTCAAGCATAGTTAAGTTAGTTAAATAAACTGATTAATGACTTTTATGACAATGATATTATTATTTAAAATATTGACAATTCAGGTTTTCCAAACAGTATTTGAAATAACAGAAAAAGGCTATGCTTATGTATGCAACACAAATCTAGTGGTTTTTTGTCTGTTTGTTTTTTCAAAGCAATTAACCTATTTCCCAGGTTTTCCACAAATAATGGTGATAAAGTTGGAAACAATTCAGAAACTACTTTAACAGAGGACATAGTATTCTCTGCATCTTAAATAATGTCACTGAAGTAAATTTATTTGATAAACTTGCCAATTTTGAGCTATAGTTTGAGAATAATAAATGATTATTGAAAAATATTTTGTAAGTAGTTTTTCATGTCACTGTACTCGGAACTAAAACTTGCCTTTTTCAGGGTGGAGAAGTAACAAACCTGAATTGTTATATCTACAGGAGCTATGCACACCAGGTAGAAAGACACTGCCTGCATTCAGCCACATAGCCACCCTGCCTCTGTGCCAGTTGCATGGCCTGTGAGCAGCTGTTTTTCTGAGCTGGGTTCTCACTCTGTGCTGGAGAGAATGGTCTTGGTTTCCACTTATTCCACAAGACCCTTTTAGACTAGTGCAGTGTTACAAGATGCCTCTCAGTTGTGACTTCTAGCTCCAGCAGCTCTGAGGCTGAACTAAGCAAGAGCTTGAAAAAGTGATTGATAATTTCATAGATATGAAAGATATGTGGGTCATCACAGTGCTAAGGAAGTTATACAGAAAGAAAAATGCTTTTCAGCTCAGGCTGCTGGCCTATTACTCTACCTAGGGACTATGGCATGCCTTTTGGCCTCTGTTAAACAGTTCAATAGCCTCCAATTGCCATACAGCTCTGAGTAAAGAAATTGGGGTGGCAAATCTTCTGCTGAGCTGAACTGTGCAGCAGGGCAAAGCTGAGCATATCTGCTTCCCAGTGCGGGAAAATGCACTGAGATTAACCAGCATCACCCAAGATTCCCATGACTGTTAGCCAAATTTAGAAAGTTAGCCAAATTTCTGCCTCTTGCCTGCCTTAATATCCCTGCTCAAGTTTTGGATAAACAGCAGCTCATGGGATCAGGCTTGTGATGTTAGAGCTGTGTGGTAGTCACTCCTCCTGGGACTCCTGTGCCAGCAAAGACAGATTAGCACACGAGTAGGATGAACATGTGGTTTGTCCCCAGCATTTCGGAAAAGCATGGCTGCAACATCTGAATGGGGATCTCCAATGACACCAGAGTGCAGTTAGTGAGGGAACATGGTCTCCCAGGTGCTGCCAAATATGTTTTTCCAAACAATGCAGATACAACCTGTATGGCTTAAAGTGAGTGCTGTACAGGAAATTAAATACATGTGACAGAGACAAGCAGAGCTAAGAGACCTCAAACACAGATGGAGCCATCTGTATCTCCAGTTCAGAAAGCACCTGTTAACAGCTTATGTGCCACATGCATCCTGCTGTTGGAAGAGTCCTCAGGAGACCTGATTCCCAATCCACCCCATTCATCACTAGGCTTCACCTTTTCCCCCTAGAGAAGATCACAGCTAGCAGAAGGATAACAGATGCTGACCCAGCTGGTCTGCCTCAAGGAGAGTATGGCCTGGAGAGCCTATCTCCAGTAGGAAGTCCCAGAGCACTGTTTCTTTTACTGAAACCTTAAGGAAGTGTTGATCCTACCCCCAGCCTGAATAATTTCTACAGCCAGGGATCTCCAGGATCCCTGGTGAATACAGCCCTGGAAACTCTCACTGAACAGCCTTACAGGTCACAGCTGTTACTTTGGATCTGAACAAAGAGACAGTTGCTGAGGCAGTTGGGTCATTGCCAGGACCTTAGAATCAGATTCTGAACTTAACTGGCCAAAAATACAGCCTACAGGTGTTTTCAGACTGATTTTGACTCCCTTCAAAATTGAGTGTAAACTGCAGGGACCAAGCAAAATGTCAGTAGTGTCACATAGTCTTGGACTTGCCTTCTTGAATCTCTATCAGAGAACTGCAAGCTTTGACAGTTCTCAATGAAGATAGGATAATTGAGTACCCTCTCCAAAATGGACAAATGGCTTGATTGTAAGGACTTTCTTACAGCAAGCCTTAGGGAAACAAACAAAACAAAACAAAACACTTCTAAAGAAAAGAAATCAAAAAAAGAGAGTGAGTAGTCTGAGGCATTTACTGAATTATTAGGTGCCAGTAGATGCCAGGAGAAAAGCTTTTCATATTTAAAAAGCAGAAATCTACTCATGACCTTGTTCCAGACCCTAAAAGTAAGGAGCATGCAAAGAGAGGTCAAGAAAAAGAAAAAATGAAATGGTGTTAACAAGGTCACCGATCTATTAATGGTCTGCCTGCTGTGGTCTCAATGCACTTTACCAGCTTTATCAACTAGCTAAAGCAGAATTCATATCACATGCCAGCCCCTTTGGGACAAAAACATGGCAGCCATCCACACAATTTATACAAGCAGAAATGAGGCAGCTGGTGTAAAGAATCTGCATCGCAGAGCACTGCAAGTAGAGATGGAAGTGCCTGTTAGTCTGGCTCTAAGTATTTTCTTTCCTGGAAGGAATTAATATGCAAAAGAGCCTACTGACTCTGCTTTCTGTTGTTTCGTCCGCAATGTGTTATGTAGAGTAAGAGCTTGGGAAAACTTGAGATATAGTGCTGCTTCCTCAGAAATCAAAGTAGTCATTGACTTCTGCATTGCAGAACAAGGACAGATAACTGCTCCCATACCACTAGTGCAGACCTTTGCTGTTTGGAGCTGAAGCAATTCTTTCTGGAATTTTTTCATTATCATTGTCCAATACAGAACACTGAAAGAAAATGGTGGTCTTTCACATACAATTTATACACGTATATGAAACTTTGCCACTGCTGTCAAACATATTACTACAGTCCTCTATTAATACTGAATAAGGTGTAAACATAAGCTGCATATCCAAATAACATGCATGAACTATTTGCCCTCTTTAACCTAATTTATATCACTGTGTTTTTAACTGATGTGGAATATTGTAGAACAAGGAACTCTACAATGAAAGGTCAAATTGGAGTTTTTCTAGGACCAGTAATGAAAATAAACACTACAAACATTACACAAGAAAAAGCCTAAGTATTATTCCATGAGGGACTGTTATATTTTGAAGAAAACAGTGTTACTAACAAAGAATTCCTTGTGGGCTTCCAGTGGAGATATTTGATTAGTATGCCTACGTGCTTTTCAAATACTCAAGAACAACAGCTGGTAGTGACCAAATGCTTGTAACATCTGGTCTTGTCCTTTCACAATATTCTAAAACCCCAAGAAAAAACATTGTCAAGAAGCAAGATGTGTGTAAAGCAGAGGTTTTTATTTTTATTTTTCTTCTGTGAGGCTGTGACAGGCAGAGTAATGAATATATTTCACAAAGAACTTACTTTCAATAAATTTAAACAGCAATAAGATGTTACCCACAAAACAAGCAGCAGTTGCAAGAAGTTGGCTGTCATTTCTTTAGCACATCAAAAAAGAAATGCCTTCATCTGTCACTGTGTGTCTCACCAGCAGAGCAAATGCACTAGCAAGGCTAAGTGTAAAATTTGATGGGGAAGAAGCAGTTATTTTTCCATTATTGATTCTCAGTTCTTCATATACAACTATAATTCTGATATTTGGAACTGGATAACATTATTCTTTGCAATCAACCCCCTAAATATCACACTTAGCATCTCCAAAGAAATGGCTATATACGTAGTGAATGCAAATACACTGGTTCTTTTGTATAAACACATTTCAACTAGAATAAACAAAAAGGTACACCCAGAAAATGTACATCTAAACTTAACACATGAAAAAATAAGCACCCCAAAAGTTTGGATGTTGTCCAGTGGAATACTTCTGAACTCTTTCCACTGACTTTGGGAAGTCTTTTGTGAATATTTTGTGAATAATAAAGAAAGGTATTTTTCTTTTAAATAAAGGTTTTGTTAATCCTACATAATAACTCACAAGAATTGAAGATACTGCTTTTCATTAGGATAGTGAACCAAATTTTAGTATATACTTAAGGGGAAGAATTGTAGCTTAAATCTTACTGGGGACCAATAAGAAAGCCAACAATTGCCAGTTATCAGCTATCTAATAGTTGCATTTGAGATACAACCGCAACTAGAAAACACTTCTAGGGTAACTCTGATAATTCTGTTCATAGCTGGAATTTTTGTTGTTGCAAAAAATAAATTTGACTTAGGGCAATGATCATTAAAAAGAAACAAAAATTATTCCAAAGATGATTTCAAATTCAGTTTTCAGAATACACTTAAATGCTTCCAATTAGTTTTCCTCTCTAGTTCCCCAGTTAAAGTCATGGTCTGGAATGTATATCTGCAATGAAGAATGGTTTAATTTTCAAATTTATCTTTAAGCAAAGTGATGTCTCATTCATTGTATGGTTCCTCAAATTCCAAAATTCTCTCATATTATACATTTAGATAAGTTTTGAAATAAAATATAAATTAAGTTGGTCAGTGTACTGTTGGCTATCCTGAAAAAAATATAGTGCGGTGTTAAACTGTGGGAGAGTGGCTTACATAATAGATTATTTCTATTAAATGTTATATATCAGTTCTTCATATCAAGGGCTATAGTGAGCTACTGCCTTTATGGATCTGTTTGCCATGTGGGTTGCAGACATCTGTTGAATATCAGGGAATGTAATCAAATGATTTGCCAAGAACTCCATCAAAAACGTGTCTTTTACATTTTTCTTAGTTGAGAACACCATCCACAGTAGGTTGACCTAACAGAGGGTAACACATCGAACTGCAAGCAAAATGTTTAAAGTGATGCAATCCTCATCATTACCTCCATGAATTCTTCAAAATGTTGTCTTTTAAAGTCAAGGTGTATTGGCAATGGCTAAAGTGCCTACACAAAGGTCCTTGTACCCTCCTGCTGCTGGCCGTGGGAGCTGACCGAGGATGGGCTTGGTCCCCTCCTTATTGCTTCTGCAGGGTTTATTTTTGCCCTGAGATATCTAGAAAGGCAATATTCTCAGCTTGGATGACCATATTTCCTGGGGGAAATGTGAACAGCTGGATATATCTGCTTGCCTCTGTGATTGCAAATCAAGGGAAAAATACATCTGCATCCACCCAATTTGCTCCTGCATAGGATCTCATTCCAGCCAAGTGTTTAAGTGCACAACAGCCTATGGAAATAGGCCCTATATACACAAGGGAGGGAAAAGTTTGCTTTTCTGTTCTCCCACGGTGCTTGGTGTTGCTCTTACTATCCCAATACTAAAAAAATCTCTGACTGCCCATTCATCAATCTTCTTTCTTTGGTACAATAATAAATAACTAAATAAAACAAATATTAAAACTACAAATCTAGGAATATTAAGGTTTTTATGCCTCAAAAATTGCACAATCATGTTCTTCATATAGCACAGGGTCACAATATGAATACTACGGAAGTGACTTAATGGAAAAGTTCTGGTATCCTTCATAAACTACTCTAGGTCAGACAACAGAAATATGCTCATGTCAGCGGAAGCTTTCCAATAAATTAGCCTAGTATAATAGTACCACCCACTAGGATGGTTACAGTTTAGAGTCTGCTCATCTTCTCTGACATTCTCATTCATTTGGTGATTTATAACATGGCATAAGAAAATTCTGTCCAAGAGAAAGTACTCTTTGTGTGGTCATTTACAATTAGAGCAGGAGAGGAAAATAAAGTTTTGGGGAGTTGGAATTTTTCACAGTAATTGCAAATCCCACCAAAATAGCACCTTGATTTAAAACATTCACAACAGGGATGAGGGTATGCCCCTGGGGTAGGTCAAAAGCAACTTTAATACAGTCAGTAAAATTACAGTGAGGTAAATCTACTAGGGGAGAAACGAACACCAGCCATCCCTTCTCAACAAGATATTCTGAACTGAGGATATTTCTCCTGAAGGAAAATGTTTAAAATCGCTAGCAGCTTCCAGAAATCAGAATCAGGGTTGCCATTAGCTTTATCCTGAAGGAAAGGTCAAGTCAGGAGGTTCAGATCTATATCTAAAAGTCGTCAGAGCTTAAGAGTTAAATTCCAATGATTTCAGGACAATATCTGTTGTTGATCACTGAATATTGACTGTGTAAGCCACATGGCATTATCCTCCACAGTTATGATGAACACTATAATGATAATATGAATAATAATGAGTATGCGTAACTGGTAGTTGCCCAGCTGGAAAACATAAACTTTCCGTATATGTCTGCCAATTGGACTTTTAATGAAAAAACCACAGCCGTTTGGACTATTTGAAATAGGACAAATGGAATAAAAACATACTATCTCTGTGAGAAACTATTTGATTTGTAAACTGCAGCATTGTAAAACAAATGTCATATGTGCAGAAAAAAAAATGGAAATGGTTCTTGAGCACATATGGAAGAGAGCTTTCTTGATTTAGTACTTATTGCAATAAAACTTATTATTAAAAATGTAAAAGCAGAAATATCTTTGCTTTTGACTGTTTCTTAATGTTCATCCAAAGGAAATTTCTCTTCTGGAGGAGGAGGGGGAGCAATTTAGTAATTTCTGAGTTAAGCTGATACTAAAGTTCTCTGAAACAACAAGGCCCAGGGGTGCCTAAGGCAGCTGCCTGAATTCCTCAAAAAGATATTTACAAAGTCTATTTTGAGTTCCTTGCTTTCCTCTAATGGAATCCAGCTGCTTTGACCTTTCAAAATTACCTCGTGCAGTGTGAACAGCAGCATGGATACGTGTTACGTTAAATTGCAGTTAGATTCCAACTGCTGTGCAGCTTGTTGGTTGAGGGGCTGACAGGAGAGTAAGTGAAATGCGAAAGAAAATGATACCTCTGGTCTGAGAAATAAAATAAAGACTTCCATCATGCAAAATAATAGCTTGATGAGACCCCCACAGTGAAAGTAATTGATGTTAAATTAAAACTGATCATGTGAGAGCATGCTTACAAAATACCAGGAAATGAAACCTGAAATTGAAGACTCCTACTCTCTTCTCCCTCCTAAAATAATAATTTTACCTTCATTATTTCTGGAGCATTTGAAGAAATAGGGTTCTGAAGAGGAGCTAAATTAAGAAAAATTTGCATAATGTTAATAATTCAGAATCCAGACCTAGTGAAACCTGCACAAAACAAAATGATGGAATTATAAGGGTGGGGGTCTGACAAAGATTGCAGTGTCTTTGTACCCACTGGACCAAACTGATGAAAGAGGGGTGAATAGCATGCTCTGAAGTATTTAAAGCATAGGGCCAAAATCCAGGGGAGAACGTTCTTTGTCTTCAGTGAACATCAAATGAGATGTAAAATTGGAGCTTGTGAAGCAACCTTTTCTCCTTCAACAGAAATGTGATCAAAGATAACCCCAGCAATACAACCAAATACCTTCTATCTACATTTGCTCTGCTTTAATGAGGAGACAACTCCTCCACACATCCTGTGATACAACAGGGCTTCCATTGGCTTGGTCCTTCCTCACCCAAACTGTCTGTCAATGAAGGACAGCAGATTGAGGTGACATGCTGAGTGTGAGCACAGAGGGCTCTCTGCCCATGGGTTTTGATGGCACCACTGCAGCTTTTTACATGGCAGAGCCTCAGTTTTCAGCCACGATGTGAGTGTGTGGAATAGGAAACAGCTGAGCATTCTGTTTTTTGTCTTTTTTAGAGTCATCAAGATCAAGGTGACTCATGTCCTCTGAGGATGTAGCTCAGGACTTTTTTATACATTTTTTTTCTGGTCTTCAGGTGTGTTTTTGCTGTTGTTGTTTTTCCTTAAATGTCCTAGAAAGCCTGTGAAATGAACTTGCCTAAAGCAAGATCAGAGGGTACATAACATGCAAAAAAGTAAATGTATGATGGTTCCCATTTCATTATCTTAATTCAACCTCATTGGCTTTCCAAGACATGGCCAAGTATTTTGTGAGGCTTGGAACATTGATGAATGTGAATTTTGGGCAGTCAATAATTCACTGAAGCATATATTCATGTGGAGAGTGCTTGCCCTTCCTGGGGCTGAGGCAAGGCAGGGTGGCTGGGTAGTGTATGGGCAGGAGGCACTGCCCTGTGGTCCCGTGTTTTCCTTATCATGCTGCTTTTGAGCATGGACACTGTCTTGCTCTGCTTTGTACAGGTGTGTGCCCAGCCTTCCAACTTGCTTTAGGAAATAAAGTGCCATTCTGCTAAAACATGAAAGCAGAGCATACTGTTGTGGGAATTAATGCAGCAGCTGGATAGAACCATGGTTTTGCCAAGATCAAGGCATCTTTGACAAATGTGTGAGTCTTTAGAGGATTAGAGTCTGAGAGTCTTTAGATACTATTGTGCATCCCTCTGGCCTTAGGGTGGCAGTCTTGCAGCTGTACTGAGAAAGACAAAGTGTTCCTGCATGCTTCTCACTTCTGTAAACCCAGAAGTCCTCTGATACCATCCAACTTTGGGCATGTTCCTAGCTCCTTCTTACAAACAAACACACCTCTCAAAGAACTGAAAGGCATGCAGCAGGGCTAAAAACTCGCAGGCTGCCTGCTGCTAACATCTGAATCAGCAGAAACATCTCATTTAGTGTCTTATTTTCTCTGCCCAGATTAAGCTCTTTGACAGTGCCTGCCATTAGATGCCAAGACAGAAATGACGCAGCTGAATACTTTAGAGAGAAGTTCTGGTAGGCGATGGCAGATATAGAAAGTTTTCATGTCTAGATCACCATTTCACCTCCAGAGAACCTCACAATTATTTCCCAGTGATGGTCATCCCAGTGTGTAGGATATATGAAATGAGCTTTTTGATCTAGCAAAGCTACTGCAGGTCTTTGCCAAAACAAGAACCACACCAGGTATTAAAAAATGAGTGGAAGCCACAGAGTCATTTTGTATAAGTCTTGTAAAATCCATGACCCCATGACTTCAGGATTTTAGTTTCCCCACAAGTATCAGTCTACTGGCTGAAAGAAACACAGGGAGAAAACAAGAATGGAGGTGAAAAGGGGAGCAATCAGGAAAGAAGGCTTAGGAAAGACAGGTACAAAGAAAGATACCTTATATTCCAACCTAAAAAAACATCAACATATCTTGAAAAATGTAAGGGGATGAACCGGGGAGTCAGCAATAGCTGTCCCAAAATATTTTTGGCACAGAATAATTCTACTCCTGGGACTGATTTCCAAACATGCAGAACACTTAGTCCAAATTCATAAAAGCTGTTGGTGCACAAAAACTTTGGAAATCATGGCTTTTATGTTTAAGTTGTTTTCTGTCGTCCCTGCTCCCCCCCGCCCCCCAGTGGCTGAACGTATTTGAGGAGGCCAGCTGGATCCAATTGCTAGGACAGTAGTATTGCACACACACCCCAACCCCCCACCCCATTTTTCCCCTTTTACATCAGTATGTTGGCAGAAAGGTTATTGGCATCATCACCCAAAGCCAAAGGTCAGCACAAAAAAAAAGAACGTGTGAATACTTTCATGAAGAAAATCCAAACTGCAAGATAAAATTCCTATTTTATAAAAGTATCAGAACCATATATTTATATATATGTAAATATATATATTATTTTTAAAGTTAGATTGATGTGGAATCAGATTCCAGATTCTGGAACATGCACTGTGTAGAAAAGTCAGAGGGAATGAATATTCAAGATTCAGAGGCAAATTCAGAGACATAAACTTCCCACACATTTCATCCAAGACAGAATTTTTCCTTTCATATTCTGCTGGTAGGATATTATACATTGCTTTTCAGTGCTAGGCTCTTCAGTACAAGGATATATATATATATATTTAACGATGAAGTTCACAGTTCCAAACCTCAATGTCCTCATTGAGCCACTTAGTTTTAAGTGGCTATTTTTTGAGTTTGACTCTTGTATTATGCCCCATGGTGGGATGCTTTTCAGCTAGGACTGGACCTATCCACAACTTACGGTCAGAGGACTCTCAGTGGAGACCCGTAACTCTCTCTTCTGTTTGCTCTGAAAATCTGCCAAAGCAAGGTGATCTTAAGGGGACGATTTTGCTCTGGAAAAAAAAAAAAAAAAGTAGCACAGTGTTTGCTATGTCAATGTTTCTATAAAATATTTGAATACTTTACATGTTAATATGTTTTTTTATTATTATTATTTTATTTTATTTTTCTCTAAGGGGGAGCTCAATGAACACAGTCTGCGTTAAAAAAGAAAAAAGAAAGTTTCTTGTCTTCTTATGCTTAACATCAGCTGAGAGAGGTTACAGACCTAACTATTCACTGCTTAGGCCAGTGCACCCATACTGCTTCCACCTATACCATTGTAGCCATCTCAGATAGAAGAGGAAAGGAAAAATTCACGTTCAAGATTTTCATTGAAAGGAAGGTATTGAAGGTCCACTTGTGATGATATATAGAGCTATATGCTATATAGAGACCATCAGCTTTTCACTCACAGTAAACCATTTCAACTAAGAGTGGAATCAGCTAGCAAAGCATAGATCAGAAAAGAGCTTCAACTCTAATTCATGTGTCCTAGGAAACTGCATAGGGACATTGGTGGCCTTCTGGGAGTTGCATCTACATGTAACTCCTTTCAGAAATCATCTGTTTCCTTAAGGTTGGCTTGGCGTGTATAAGTTATCCTCTTCTGAACACCTGTGGCAGCTGATATGGCTTCTCTAGGTTTCTGCTGAGAGGTGCTGAGATGGTGTGCTATAGCTGTGTTCAGTCCTTCTTATTGCCAGCTGGGAACTGACAGGAGTGTGACATGATCAAATTTGCTATTTCCATTTCTAAGCAAGTCTAGAATCTACAGTCCACTGTGGATAGACTTTGCTACCTCTATTTGCCTGGAAATAGAAGCTCTAACAGCAGCATTTTTATTTATTTTTATTTTTTTTAAGAAGAAAGCTGGAACACATTTGAGAATTACAGGAGCTGGGCTGATTCTCTCCCAGCTGAAAGAAGTGGTTAAGATGCTAGAAGTGCCAAGACTCAGTGTAGGAAAATGAATTCACATGTGACACGAATTATTTCCTTTGGCAAATCCCTTTGGCAAAGGTAAAGGTGGTAGAGGAATGGCCATCCCCAGTAGGAAACCCCTGTACCTGATGTAGACTTTTCAGGTCAGCTGTTTTGCTGAGATGCTCCATTTGCTACTTGGAAAGAGGAGAAGGTGGGGGTGGAGGGAAAGGGAATAGCCAAATTTAGACAGCTGCAACAAGTACTGGCCAACTTCTATATGATGCACTGTCCACCCCCAGTGAAAGATGTGTGAAGGAAAAGGAACATCTGCATTTCCCTCATTCTTATCTGCCTCTTTGGGACTTATAGCCAGTTGGTCTGAAGCTGTTGTAACTTATCTTGGTTGTAAAATCAGTACATACAAGCTGTAACTGACACCCAAGTAAACCCACCTTGGTTTTGGCTCTCTATGGAACAGAAGTTAGAAGACTTCCCTTTTCATACAAATAACCTCTCTCTGCCACAAACTTGGGTTGGCTCAGATGGAGTTGGTTCAAATGGACCTAATGGTAAGGCTCTGTAAATACGAAGTAGCCAGTGAGGCTTTGCCAAACCAAAATATGCTTTTCTCTCTGGATAATTCAATTGCTCAGTCACAGAAAATTGTGTCTGCCTCACCATGTGCTTTACAGATACATAGTGATGCTGTGAGTCAATAGAAGCACCTTGTCTACTTGGCTATTCCATTTCTTATCAAAAGTTACAGACTTGGAATACAGACTTTTCTTTCCTTTTCTCTTTCTTTCCTTCCTTTCTTCCTTCCTCTATCTTTTCTTTTCTTTTTTTTTATTTTTTCTCTTTTCTTTTCTTTTTTCTTTTCTTTTCTTTTCTTTTCTTTTCTTTTCTTTTCTTTTCTTTTTTCTTTTTCTTTTCTTTCTTTCTTTCTTTTCTTTCTTTCTTTCTTTCTTTCTTTCTTTCTTTCTTTCTTTCTTTCTTTCTTTCTTTCTTTTTCTTTCTCTTTCTTTCTTTCTTTCTTTCTTTTTCTTTCTCTTTCTTTCTTTCTTTCTTTCTTTTTCTCTCTTTCTCTTTCTCTTTCTCTTTCTCTTTCTCTTTCTCTTTCTCTTTCTCTTTCTCTTTCTTCTTTCTCTTTCTTCTCTTTTTATTCTCTTTTATTCTCTTTTCTCTCTGAAAATAAAGGTTTTCTTCCCAGGCAACAGACCTCTTATGTGTTTACTTTGTTCTTAAGGCCAGAGTTTCCCTTTTCAGTCACGCTTTGGATCCTTTTCAATCTCTGCATCTTTTTTTATTTTCATTCTGTCATAAACACAATGTATAATTTTTGCTTTTTATGTGATATTTTAACAAAAAAGCAAGCTGCTAACACTGGGCTGCATCTTCTTTCACTATTGACCTTCAGATGCAAAACACAGTGAAAGCCATTGTTTTTCAACTACAAGAAAGTTTCTTAAATGTATCTGACATGTTGGGATGGATGAGGGGGATTATACAAACTTTATTTTACACTTTTCTTTTACTTCACAAGTAACTTGTTTGTTTCCAAATTACACTGCTATTTTTATATTCCGAGGAAGGCCATAAAATGTTCAATAATGGCTAAAACGTTAGGAATAATTAGGAAAGGAAAATGCATTGTTCTCTGGAAACAGTGAGCCTTACAGAGAAAGTGTTTTTGAATGTCTATGTTACTTTAATATTGAGGTTAGGATGCAGTTATGGAATAAGTTTGCAGCTAACACCACAATGCTCAGCATGACTAATAATTAGCCAAAAAAATGTAACTAATAGTTCATCAAGACTCTTCTTGTATTTAGAACAAGTGCAAGTGCCAGGTTTATTTTTACTTGCTTAAGCATGATGTAAGGTTTCTTCCACTGGAAAATCCCCTATTAGTAAATTTATCTGGATTATATAATATTGTCCATGGGGCTTTTTCTTCTCCTGATGACTTGTACCTATGGAATTCACTTTATAAACAAAATTCTCAGCATGTGACTTCAGTGGCAGTGCTCAGAAGTAACCCCTCTCTAACACGGCCCTCTTCTGTATGTGTTGTCTGTATGCACCATCCAGTGTGTGATCCTGCCGTCAGTACATTGTCAGCATAGAGGCCTGTTGACTCATCTGAATGGATATACATAAGTGTCTCTGCTTGAGATATTTTTTTGAGAAAGACAGGAGAAAAATACGTGTAACTGCTTACTTCCCAGGCTGTACTCTGCAGCAGTGGGCAGTGGCCTACCACTATACCTTGTTCCACAGCTGACTTAAGTTCACAAGACAATACATGAAAATGGCACGTACAGAAAGGCTTGGAAGGACTTTTCTAACACCAGGGAAGTGGCACTGGTTATCCATCCATGTGGGATCACCAAGGTGGATGGCTAGTTGTATTCACTGCAGAAGGGGTTGGATTTTGAAAGAAGAAAAATCTACAATGTAGCTTGATAGGTCCAGAAACTTCACCTGCAGGAATAATCCAAGTCCAAGAGAAAGACTTGAGAGAGTATGATAAAAAACTTTTAAATATGCATAGCATATTTATGCAATGCAATGCAATTTAAACGGTTTGGGGAACTAACCTCTGTAAGATCATCTGTAGTAAGTATGTTTCTCATACTTCAGAGACTGAAGTTTAGAGAAGGCAGGGTTTGTTTTCACTGTATTTTCTGACAAACATGCATCAGGAAGACGGTTCTTCGTATCAGACCATTAATTGTATTAGAGTTGGATAATCACGACACTAAGCACTACTCCTCAGAAGTCGAGGCCGGCCGCCTCGGAGCCGGTGCAGCCGCAGCACCCGCCCACGCATTACGGGGGCACCTCGGGCCCTCGCTTGGCCAGGGCAGCCCCGGGGCAGGGGCGCGGCCAGGCCGCCCCCGCCGGCTCTCAGAGGCTGGCAGCGAGCGGGCGGTGCCAGGGCCACGGCGGCTGCGCTCACGGCCTCTGCCCAGACACAGCCCCGGGAGGGCGGCGCCGCGCGGGGCTCGACGGGAACAGGGAAGGGTGCCTTATAACTACTTCCTTATAACCGCGCTTTAAGTCCTCCGCTAAACCCTATCGCTAAGCTCTACATCTAAAAAGTCCTTTAAATTCCTCCAGGGATGGTGACTGAACCACTGCCCTGGGCAGTCTGTTCCAATGCCTAACCCTTTTGGTAAACTTTTTCCTAATATCCAACCTAAACTTCCCCTTGCACAACTGTAGCTAGCCCATTCCCCCGCGTCGATTGATCTCATCTGGAGCTCAATCTGGCTACTGCTGTTAAAGGCAACAATTTTTAATGTTTTTATTTTTATAAACACATAAACACCAAAACGAGGACTAAGGAGACTCTCCATCCTTTACTGGATGTGGGGGGAAACTTGGTGACAAGATGAGGAAAAGGCTGAGGTGCTTAATGCCTTCTTTGCCTCAGTCTTTGGCAGCAAGACCAGTTCTTCTCCGGGTACCCTGTCCTCTGAGCTGGTGGAAGGGGATGGGGAGCATGATGTGGCCCTTATAATCCATGAAGAAATGGTTGGCAACCTCCTACAGCATTTAGATGTGCACAAGTCAACGTGGCCAGATGGGATCCACCCAAGGGTACTGAGCAAGCCGCTTTCCATCATTTATCAGCAGTCCTGGCTATCAGGGGAGGTCCGAGTCAACTGGCAGCTAGCAAACATGATGCCCATCTACAAGAGGGGCCAGAGGGTGGACCCAGGAAACTATATATAGGCCTGTCAGCCTGACGTTGGTGCCAGGGAAGTTCATGGAACAGATTATCTCAAGTGTCATCATGCAGCACTTGCAGGATAACCAGGCAATCAGGCCCAGTCAGCATGGGTTTATGAAGGGCAGGTCCTGCTTGACGAACCTGATCTTCTATAAAAAAGTAATGCGCTTAGTGGATGAGGGAAAGGCTGTGTTTGTGGTCTACCTTGACTTCAGTAAAGCTTTTGATGTTTTCCACAGCATTCTCCTCAAGAAACTGGCTGCTTATGGCTTGGACTGGCATACGCTTCGTTGGGTTAAAAACTGGCTGGGTGGCCAAGCCCAAATAGTCATGGTGAATGGAGTTAAATCCAGTTGGAGGCCAGTCACTAGTGGTGTCCCCCAGGGCTCAGTACTGGGGCCAGTTCTCTTCAATATCTTTATCAATGATCTGGATGAATGTACCCTCAGTAAGTTTGCAGACAACACCAAGTTAGGTGCATGTGTTGATCTGCTTGAGGGTAGGAAGGCTCTGCAGGAGGATCTCCTGAATATGAGACAGCGGTGTGTGCTGTTGGCCACCATCCTGGTGGCCATCAGCATCCTGGCTTTTATCAGAAACAGTATGGTCAGCAGGACTAGGGAAGTGATTGTCTCCCTGTACGCGGCTCTGGTGAGGCTGCACCTTGATCATTGTGTTCAGTTTTGGGCCCCTCACTACAAGAAGGACATTGAGGTGCTGGAGTGTATCCAGAGAAGGGCAACAAAGCTGGTGAGGGACCTGGAACACAAGTCCTGTGAGGAGCTGCTGAGGGAACCGGGGTTGTTTAGTCTGGAGAAGAGGCTCAGGGGAAACCTCACTGCTCTCTGCAACTGCCTGAAATGAAGCTGTAGGGAGCTGGGGGTCAGCCTCTTCTCGCAGGCAACTAGTGATAGGCCTTGAGGGAATGGCTTCAAGTTGTGCCAGGGGAGGTTTAGGTTGGAAATTAGGAAAAACTTCTTTACTGAAAGGGTTGTTAGGCATTGAAACAGGCTGCCCAGGGAAGTGGTTGAGTCACCATCCCTGGAGGTATATAAAAGACGTTTAGAGGTAGAGCTTAGTGATATGGTTTAGTGGAGGACTTGTTAGTGTTAGGTCATAGGTTGGACTAAGTGATCTTGGAGGTCTCTTCCAACTTAAATGATTCTGTGATTCTGGGATTCTGTAAGCACTAAACAAACCTACAAGACAGGAATATTGTTATTTTTGTTTGAGAGTTCAGTAAGTAAAAAAATGCATGCATTGAAACTTCAACTATGTCCTTCACACAAACACATGCAAAATAGTTTTCTATACATGAAAGGAAAAAAAAAAAGTGGCTTGTCATTTTTAATAAAAAATAATTTTTTTCTTCACTGAAATGCTGATTGGTGTCATAGAATAGAATGAAGGGAGCAAGTTCTTGGAAAAAATTGCTAAGGGCTGCTTTTGTTATTGGGACACATTTTGTCCTAATGCTGTAGGACACCCTAATGTACAGGCATAAAAACATATCTACTGGCAGTGCTGGATAACAAATAAGTAATTATTTTATGTTGTAACAGTCATCAACAGGGGAGGAACAGGGTGCTCAGAACAGCACTTTTTATCCATAAAGTCAAGACATTCAATTTGGTTTCATGGGTGGATGGAAAAAGGTTCCTTTCAGGTTCAATAGTCTGGTGATGATGCACTACAGTTCCTGCTGGGTTACTACATACCATGCTTTTATGTTCAAAGGCCAGCATAGAAAGTCTTTCTAGTAAGTACAAATGCAGACATCTTTGATAAGTACTGCAGTAGGTTATTGCAATTGTTAGGAATATATATATTTTCTAATGTAACTCTTCTAGTTGCAAAATGTTATCAATCATAAGCTGCAGCTATTTATCAATTAGTTGAGGAAGGCTGTGATAACTGTATGGAGTATGTTATGCAAGATCAATCTCCAACTCCTCTTGTGTTTGTCTGCAAAATATCACACTTCAGAAGCCTGGATGAATGCTACAGGACCCTCAGAAGAGAAAGGCTGCCTTTGGACATGGTTCTAAGTAAGGCTAACAGAGCCTGTGGTTTTGCCACGTGTCCTGGAAAAAAGGCAGCACAGCTCACACTGAGCAGGGGAAGGTGGAAGGTCTAGCATCCCCCCCAGCCCCACAGCTTCTCACACCTACCACAAGCAGGTGTGGACCCAGATGCGCCTTTCAAGGAGGTGTTGTGAGCACTGAGGGTTGTGCTATCTCCAGCCTGTCTCTGTGACATTCAGGCTTGTGTTACAGCCATGCAAAGCTACTTCTGCTCAGCCACCACAGCTGCTAACCGCAGCTCCGATGGGGCCTGGAGGCACACCATGACCCTTCACTTGCACTCTGGCCTAACTGTGATATTTCACTCCATCGCAGCATTTTCTGATTATCATTTATTAGTGGGGTGGTAAATGTTGCATCACACCCTCTTGCTCCAGAGCACAGACCACTTCCCTAGAGAGCCAAGTGTGCCCCAGCAGTGCAATAGGATTTTTTCCCCCCCTTTTTCTGTGGGAAAAATGAATGTTGTCTCTGCCAAGGGACATATTTTATGTCTGTGCACTAGAAGAGAACTCGTAGGCCTGGTGAATGTTTTAATGAGCACTGGTGGGAAGCCTTGATTCCTGTGTGAAATATTGAAGTTGAAGCATGCTCTGTGCACCTATGCAACCTGTCCTGATCAGTGATGGGTCCTTAGGGTAAAACTAAGGCCATCCAGCTGATGACATCTGAGACCGCAGGAGAACTGAGTCGAGAGAGTGTAATGGGTTCCCTGAATCACTCAAGCCCCACCTTTTTTGTTTAGAAAAATAAAAGGCTGTGCAAATACTTTGCTGATCACAAAATCTACTGGCAAAATTATTGTATTCTTCATTTTGTGCAAAAGGGAAAACAAACGCTGGCAAGGATCTCAGTGCGAATATTTATGTCAAATCCAATAAAGGGGAAAAAAAAGCATGAGTACTAGTCAGTATCTGAACTGATATGAAATCAAAAGCCATTTTTGTTGAAGTCAGTTGACATAATCTAGAATAACTCAATAAATTCTTTCAACCAGAAAGAGGTAACAAATTCAGTTTAAACCATGAAGGATTGTTTTACAAGATTTAAGGAAGATAAATTGAAAGGAGAATTGAAGGGCAAGACAGAAGGATATGTGAGAGTATAACAAAAAAAAAAAAAAAAAAAAAAAAGAATTTAAGAATTAAGATAAGAATTTTTTCATAGGGAAAGGCTAAAGGCAGTGACAGTGATAGGGCGAGGGAAAAGAGGAAAAATAAGGAACAAGGGCAAGAATGTGACACAGAAAAGTAGAATGAAAGGCAATGAAGAACAGAAAATAGAAGTTCAGAAGAAATGAAGAAGTGTTCTCAAACAGAACGTTGTTTTCTCACTGTCATCATTGAAGCATAGATATTAGTGTGTCCAACATCTTCATTTCACCTACTGTATGAGCTCACAACTATCTTGGGTGTCCTCAGAGGACTGGTTCACTTCTCCCCAACTTTCCAGCTGTGCTGGAGCAGGTGAACAAGGTGAAATCTGTTCCCAAGAGACTTCCAGGGAAGCACCAAATTCCCTCTTTCTCAGAGTACACAAGTAAAAACACCAAAGGCCAGATATAAAGCTCATGGTACTGACTGAAAAAGTCACTGCAGTCATAGTCCACCAACATGGCAGAAATGGTCCAACTTGTGAAAAGTTAACACCTATGGGATGGATGTTTCTTTAATGTGCACATACTATTGTGGTGCTATTAAGCTGGATGGAGATAGCATTCATTTTCCTGGGCATCTGTGTAAAGTTTGCAGTAAGTGTGGGCAAAAAGCTCTTTGTAAATTACTAAAATATGGATTTGCCTCACGTACATTCTCCTTTCTGCATGAAGTACAAAATTCAAGAAATTTGCCTCAAATGTTGAAGTACATGTTGCACTGTAATTACCATTTTTAGTTAGAATATTGTAGAACAAATCCTTTTAATTCTTTTTCCAGTCATGACATAGGTGCTACCATCCTATATGATCTGGCTCGCTTACCATCCAACTAACATTTAACCAACTTTTTTCAAATAAGAAATATTTTTTTTTGTCATGTAAACTCAATCTTCTTTGGAAACCTCAGAACTCAACACCCTGATCCCATTTTTTTTCTTCTTCTTTCAAAGCAACAGTGTTTCATGGAACCTAAACTTCAAAATAGTCATACCAAGTGGAGTGTTTCAGTTCCACTCCACTCAATTTGAAGATTTGAATTTGTACTTATTAAACTTCTCAATTTTCCAGAAACTCTATTTTCCTGGTGGGTTGCAATTATATCTGTGTGCTGACAGCCAAGCAAAAACACACCACTGAGGCGATGGCATTTGAACCTCTTTGTGGCTAGCTTTGGCAGTAGGAAAAGTTCTTCGTGTCCTAAATCATAAGTCATCCTTTTTCTTTCTGGAAAGCTTCTTTTAAAAGACAAACTGACTTGGCATGATGATAAATGATCAAGAACTTAAATCACAGAAGGGAAAGTACCTTTTGA
>CM021733.1:20009626-20092707 GCA_011075105.1 Heteronetta atricapilla
CCCCCCCCCCCCCCCCCCCCCTTGGAACTCAGAAAGAAAAGCAGATAACCTTTGCAAAATTTCCAGTGGGATAAGTAAGATTCATATTCCTCAGTCAGAAACAGCTTCTCCATTTTCTTCAAAAATAAGTGGGCAGCTGAAGAAAGACTAATAAAAGAGATCTTGTCCATAGTGTATAGAATGAGTGTCTGACCCATTGTGACATGAAAAACAAAGTGAACAGTGTTTTTAATTGCTATGTTATAGAAGAAAGATTATAATATATGTTCTTGTCTAAACTTATTTTAAGGCCTTTTAAAAAATAGGGAAAAGGACAAATGTTTCAGTAGATTTTTAAATTATTTTTATCTTATTTTTTATCTGTGACTAATCCACCTGCTGTACAGGAGAGAGGATGTTTTTGATTATTAAAAATGCACTCTCTTACTGGAGAATAGGAAAAGGGAGAGAGAGAGGCAAGGAAATGTCTGAACGCTGCAGCCATAAGAGGGGGCTCTGACTATAAGCATGGTGCTTAGCTGTTGAGGTGGATCTGCCCTGGGATCAAAGCTCTCCTCAAGGTTTCGTGCAGCTGGAGCAACACGCTGTGCTTTATGAATTCACTAGGAGAGGAGTTTGCCTGCCTACAACCAGTCTTCAACTCAGAGCCTCATGAAATCAGTTGAATATGAATCTTCCACAACACATGGCTATAAATTGTGGGGAATCCCTTTTGGGACACTGTATTTGTTGATTCAGGGCTAAGTGACTCAATTTGATATTTATTTAAACATTCCATTCACTAGTACATAGCCACATAAAATGTGGATTCACATTCTTGTGAAAGTCCTAGAGGGCAGTAGGCCACTGCCCCATGCCAAATTTCACTTGAGTCAAAGCCAGGTTTGTTCATTTCACATATACAATGAATGAGAAAATGTAGTCCACCAATTGCAGTAGATGCTCAGCAAATTAAAGATATGTAATTTGTACCTTGTATGGCGTAATCACCAGGCTCTAAGATGGCAGCAAGTGGAGGTTAAGTACAACTTAAAGCATTGAATTAAGACAGAGGCAATTTTGATACCAGTCAAACCTCTCTTGTATCCACCTTCTCAAATACCGTCCTACAGAAATACCTGGCTGCTAGAGAAATAGTGGCACCCTCCTTTCCCAGGAAGATGTCCCCAGTGCAGAAAGGGGCTCTTCCTTGATATTATATACTTATCTTAGTCATGTCTTTGCTCAGACGTTTAAAGTTTTTTACTCTAATGAATGCATAAATGTTGATCACTGTCATCCTTACTCTGTAGGTTACAATAGTGCAAAACTCCAGAAAAATGTCATAGCAACATTTAATTACACACCTTGCTGGTTTCACTAAAACTGCAATTAGCATTGGAGAAGTTCAGAGAACATGAAAACACGAGTGAAATAAATAAATTTACCTCTCAGGACTTTTCATCATTTAGTCTGTTTAAGGTAGGGAAGGATCATATAGATGCTTCTCTAATACTTTTCAACAACAAAAAGATCAGTTCTCTTCCTCTATAGAAATATTTGTTAGTCCACTTTTCTTTGTTACATGGATCATTTTAAAGAAAGGATTAAAACATGCAGTCCCAAAGCAAGCTCTGCTATTCTAGGGCTTACTTATTTGTCTGTATGCTTACAATGACTTAAGGCCAATTCACAACATTTTAAAAGTCTGGCCCCAGGACTTTACAATCCACATTTGACATTCACAACATAAAAAATCTTAACATCAAAAAACACCTTAAATCCATACAAAGCATATTTTATCATGTGATGAACAAAAGGAAAAGAAGGTGCCTCTGTCTTTCCAAAGGAAGTCATTTACATTTTAAGATCATTGAGAATTAGTTGAAAAGAAAAAGAATAACAGAAATTCAAATGGAATGTGTGAACCACCACTGCTGGCAAACAAAGCCACACCTATTAACAACAATTAACACATCCTTAGCATGGGAACAGGTGGTAGGAGTGCAAGAACACAAAAAGAAAAAAAATTCAAAGCACAGGATTTTGGTAAGGAATAGAGAGTCTTGTAGTACCGAGATACCGTTAAGTCTGTAAGCAAAAGTGAATTGGCTGATACAGTGATGAAGGATAACTACAGAGAGTGATGATTAACATAGGGGAAGCGGGTTACATAATTCAAAGTGAGAAAGCAAGTTTCATTAGAAATGCCTGGCTAGGTACGGATGCTTCCCCAGGGAAATCTAGTAGCTATAGATAGCAAATTGCAAATCAAGTCCTAGGGTGAAGAAAGAAGCCCAAATAACTCTGTAGAGGGAAACGGAGGAGAACAGAACTACTATAACTGCTGTGCCCATCAGTATTATCCCAAAAACAGATCTGTCCCTAGATCTGTCTTGTCCTTTACCTGATGTTGACTTCCACACTTCTGTTGAAGTTTTGGCTGTTCCCAGAAGGGAACATTTTTTAATGTATTTTAGCAATACGGGCAAATCCAGAGGGTGTGAAACAGTATTTTCCTCCCTAGCATACAGCTTTAAGAACAAGGTGCCCCATCCAACTTACTGTAGTAAGTGGAGATGCCTACTCTTTCTTCAACTATACTCCAAAAAACCTGCCCCTTCAGCTGTTATAAGTCTACATCAAGACAATTTCCAGTAGTCATTTTCCACTCTTTTATAACCTGTAACCCTCACCACTTCCTCCCTGCTGTCCCCAGAGTCAGCCAACAACTACACAAGCTTATCCTAGTCGGTGGCCCTACTGCTTCTTATAAAGGGCAGTCAACACCAATGAATTGAGTGAGCGCATGAATTGTGGTGAGTGCTACAGAGTATTCCTAAAGCTTTTATTTTATCTCAGGCACAGTGGTAGGTGAGTAGCTCTTCTCTCAGATGTTACTTGTTTTACAGACTTGTTTTACAACACGTTTTTCTCCCAACATTTCTACATATCTATTTGAGAAAGAGAAATTTCATCTAAGTCGTCTCCTATGTGTTGTGGTGAATCATCTGGTTGTGATGGGCTGCATATCTTGTGTGGGCGCTCCTGTCCTATGACTGGATAGTATAAGGCCAGTAGTCAAAGAAGCTGAAGAAATGGGGATGCTGTCAGGGTTATTTAGCACATAGTGCACTTCTGACAGCAGCTTTGCTGAAATCTGAAGTGAAGGGAGTTGAACAGTTCTTGTGACAGCACCTTGCAGCACTGTATAAATTTACTGAAGGAATGTGTTGCTTTTCTGACAGCCTCCAACTGCTATATTTCTCTCTGAAAGACAGCAGGAGCCTGTTTCTACTCTGCTCTAAGTACCATCAGCTTGCAGTACTTGGTACACCTCATTTTCTTCATATCAGACTCAAGTTACATAGATGCAAGTAAAAGATGTTTTAAATTTCCAGCTTATCCATACAAACTTCTTCTGCTTGTTACATCTGTCTCCTCCAACTTTCACTGTGATTACAAAGACACCAGATGAATGTTGTAGTGTCCTTTTCAGACCTGGATGAAGAGCAGGTCAATATTTTCTTTAAAAATGATAAGTATGACCATAGTTCTTTTTTTCATCAAATACCTTTTAGGTTCCCAGGTAGGTCTGTTAATCAAAATAGCTGGCACATTTCATTTTCCTTACCTCAGTCTCAACCCATGCAAAGGAGTGGCTTCATGGATTCATGGATACCAAGAAATATTGCACAGCTAGGAACAAGGAGAGAGTGAAGCTTTTTTTTATATATATATATATATATATATATATATATATATATATATATATTTGCCACTGGCAAGGGTCCACCATCATGGCATATAGGAAAAAGTCCAACTTGGTACAGAAGTATTTGTATATAGATTGGTAGTTTTACAAAAGTGTTCTTTCATACTTGGATTTATAGAGATATTTAAGTAGATAGACTCAAAACACTTTTGTTTTGAGTGCATTTTTCTTTTATATGGAAACTTTACATTAAAACAAACAAACAAACAAACCACCACCAAAAACCTCTTACTACTGTAAAGATCAAGTGTCTATCTCTGGGATATTGTTATGTTCCTTTTTCAGGAGCCAGGGCTTAACAATGCTGTAAGAAAAAAAAAAAAAAAAAAAAAAAAAAAAGAATCTATATGACAAATCTTGTAGTACAAGTTTTTGTGGTTAACCAAGAAACATGCCATGAGTCAAGCCTTTGGAAAGAGTTTAGTAATTAAAGACAAATGCTATGACATAATCATTTACACACAGCAGAAAGATTTTTCGATTAAATCTGGCTTGACCCATTGCTCAGCAAGTGTTATCTGGGATTCTTGAAAGTCATTCATTTATTTATGTACTAATTTGGCCCACATGTTTTATTAAAAACAAAAGCCTACATTTCTCAGAGGAGTGATCTCAATTCCAACTCTGGTTAATGAGTTTGGTCAAGCAAGAAATGGACCTGTTCCAATGGGTACTATAGAGAGGTGCTCATAAAACAACTGAGAAAGTTTTGGCTTTCAAATAACTTTTTTACCCCCAAATTTATGTGCATGTATTTCAGGTAAATGAATGACTTCTGCTTAGCTGCACTATCAGTCATGTACTGGTACACATGACAAATTTAAATGACCTTGGAAAAGGTGAAATTTTCAAGAACCAAAACAGATTGTATTGAATAAAGCTAAGTTAGTGGAGAAAACAGCTTATTTTTCTGAAGAAGCTGGGAACTCCTTGAAGAAGAAAAAGGTTACATAAATAAACACCAGGGACGTATATCCCTATGCATACATTAAGATATTGGTTGATGCAGATATTATTCCATGTAAGCATCAAGCTGAAATCTGACTTTCTTGTGTTACAATAAAGAAATAATGCAGTGAACCCTGATAGGGAAGCATAGACAAGAGGAAGAGATTAAGGTGGAATACCCCTTTGACCTGGCACAGCAAGCAGCAGAAAAGTGTAGCCAAAAGATTGATGCCTGAGAAAATTTGAGTAGAAATAGAGAAAATATTTTTGTTAGTGAAATTCTGAGTTGCTTTCTTCCTTCCTTCCCCACCGTGTTCATCCATTTTGCCAGTGAGATGAGCAGTGTGAGCTAATGGAAAATAAGGGATTAGAGAATGACAAAACAAAAGGGAAGAGTGAAGACTAAATCTGAAGTTTCTGCAGGAAAATAGGGACTTTTTCCAAATGGAAACATGTTCTGCAAAGGCTATTTTTCTAGCCAAAAAGTGATCATGCTCTTTTCATGCAGGACAGTGAATTTCTGAGGTAGTGTTCTAAGCTGTTGTCAGGAAGGAAACGTTAGGCTTTATTTTAAGTTAGTCCTCAAACATAAAAGAAACTTCTAATGACCTACTCAGATTCTTATCCATGGTTTGTGCCTACTCCTGCAGAGACATAAGCCATACAGAGCAGTGTCTGTGGGCAGCGGCATGTGCACATGCAGCCAGTTATCACCTTTCAGCATGCCTGGGGTCTTGAGTTGTACTTGATGTTCATGCTCATGTGGAAAGAGAAGCACTTTGGAAGACAGAAATTAGGCTGAAAAAAAATGAATATGTAATGCCTCAGGTACAGCTGAAAGCACAGCTGGACTTCTCCCTGGGACAGCAGCCAAGTGCTAATTCTAAAACCAGTGCCCATTCCTCAGCTTTGTGAAGTCTCAGCTGGCTACAATGTGGTCAACAGGTCTGAACTCACATGTGAGGGCACAGAAGTAATCCTGTCCTTCATATTTGGCACATTGTTGTCTTCAGTGCATCACGGCTCTCATCCCTTAGCACTGAGGCAGGTGCCTTGACCAGGCCGCAGCTGTAAAGGCGGACACTTTGTTGTGCAGTGCTGCTGCTGAACTTCCCCATGGTATATCTGAAGTTATCAGGCTCTGTACAGCCCTGCTCGTTCACTTGCATTTGGATGGGCAGTTGCTTGTGCAGAACAGCACTGATGTCGGTGTAGCTCCTGGAGCATGCACTTGCGAGTACAAAAACAGGGACTCTGTCCCTACATGTTCAAGAGCATGAAAATAATTGCAGTATAATCTAGTATCTTCCAACATGTGTTTTTCACCTTTCATCCATCAAATAGAGGTGCAAGGGAATGGCTTTCTTGATTTGCTGGTGCAAATATTTTTTAATTTATTTGCTTAGGAAAAGTGAAATCTGTTTCAAAGATGCATTTGCCATTAGTAAGTGCTTGGCACTGGTATTTAAAACAGCTCTTTTCTATCTGTGGCAGCTTTTACCTTCACTTAAGCCTCACAAACCCAAGATTTACAAGCTAATGAACATTAACTGACAATATATAGATGATACCCTGTGCACTGACTGTTTGGTGTAGATAACTAAGGCTTGTGAGTTTACTCTCAAACTGACTGCCTAAGCCTGGATATCTGCTGAGATACTTTACCCTTTTATGAGGGTGAATCCAGAGTGCACTGAGTAATGCATAATAAAATCAGTTTGAGGGAAAGAAAAAAAAAAAAAAAAGAGAGAGAGATAAGCACAGTAAAATAAGCTCAAATGACTTCAGTGTTCAGTAATGACTCCTACCAAATAACTGCATTGTAGTTTTATCTTTCCAACCAAGATTGTGTTAATGCTCTAAAATTAAATCTCTTGTGAAAGTTATCTGGAATTTCTCAAACACGTTTTAAAGGGGTTTATTTTTTCATCAGAGGTCATGCCTCAAGAATTTGTAGGAATTCCGCCTGGAAAGTAATAATCAGTGGAAACTGGCAGTCAAAACTAATTTATATTACTCTTCCAGATAAAAATTCCTTCCGTCTTAGACCTGCATTTCAAAAAAGATGATTATCACTCTTGAGAGAATACATCAGTGAAAAAAGAGAAGGAATGACTTAAGAGACGTCTCTCCTGCATCTGTAGATGTAGGTTTTATGGTGTTTTTTATAATCCTTCTGAAATTTGTGAAGGACGGACAAAAGGCAGAAGGAGAGGTATGAATGAGGAGGAACCAAAGCAAAGTTAAGAACTCATGTGCCAGGTAATTTCCCAGGGGTTTCAGAATAAGTGATTTCAAAGAGAGATGACACTTCCCCAAACATAGAAATTACTGCCTATTCTCTTTATTTATTTATTTATTTATTTATTTATTTATTTAGATGTTCTCCTCATGGTGTTATACCATGTCTGTCACTACTGTATCTGGCTTTCTGTCAAGATTCAGTTTAATAGGTTAACTGCTGCAAGAGAAAAAACAAAGCCAACTCTCCTTAACTCAAACCAGAGAAGCTTCCATCTCTGCACCCTGCTGGGTCAGCTGGCACTCACTGGTACCCAGAAACTCTTCCCAGGCTGGAATAGTAAAACTCCTAACGCATTTACGGAGTGGATCTGAACCCAGTTGTCCCTGTGTGGGAAAGGGATTTAAGGGACTGTGTGCTTAAAAGGTCAGAAAAGCAAAATCAGATGGTATGAAATCAAGATGATGGCATCTTTGGCAATGACACTTGAGGTGACTCTGACATGGCATTACACGTACTGACCCCTGCAGGGACAGCAAGACAGGCTACACTTGTCTTCCAAACCCTATGGACTACACTCAGCTTGGCACAAGTGATGTTAGCAAGATCTGGTGTTCATGGCTAGTCATCTGCAATGCTGGTCTTCTGGAGGGCAGTGTGGAATGATGGGCAGAGCAGACTCTTCTGGGTTTGTTGTCAGCCTTGTAGCTGAAGCAGGAACCAGCTGCCAATAACAATGATTCACATGATCCACTTGTGGAAGTCCATGTTAAACAACCCCACACAGACAGAGCAGAGGTTGTTTGCTAATTGGATCTCAGTCTGAGTTGCTGCCAAATGCTACACAGCCCATGCACATTACAAAACAATATATTTTTTGCTGTTCTCCCGCATAGTCATGCTAGATTAGATATTTTCCTGTACAAGTAAAAAGCAGAACATTTGTGAATATAGGAAGCCTTCTATTTATTATAAATTCAATCTCTTTTATGGTAATGTTTCAACAAGTTTTTAAACTTAAATCTGTCAGTGTCACACACAAGCGTTTGTGTGTGTGTGTGTTTATTTTTTCCACAGAATTCCAAATCATAATTTTGGTGCAAAGCCATCAATAACCCCATGTGCTTCAGAGAGTAGGTAATCCTTTAGGAGTGGAAACAGAAGACAGATTTGCTTCCAATTGTGAGCTCATTCCTAGGTCACCATTGAAAGCAGAGATAGAAATGCACTCCAAAATAAACAACAGTTTGAACTCGAAAGCATTTTTCTTTTAGGGTGCCCAGCTTTGCATGAAGGAATTCCTTCAAATTCTCTTTAACCATTCCGAAGGCCTTTTCAGTTTTCCAAGTCATTACTGGGCATTTCCAGAGAGTACAGTGACTACATACTGACTCTGTGGTACTTCTTGAACAGGAGGGTTAAAAGAAATACGTAACCGGGTCCCTCATAGGATCACGGTTGAAGCTGCTCTCGGGGGTGGTGGTGGGGAACAAAATCAGTTATGAACAATTCAAATAATGAAGACATTGACTTAGTGAACTAAGCAAAACTGAAGGAATGCCTGACATTTAATTTTTCCTAGCATGCATTTTGTAGTAACTATCAGCATATAACTGTGTAGATTTCTGTCTGTAGACTTTTGGAATTCTTTTCCAATTACATGGGACACAGTTTCAGGTAGGATGTATAAAAGTGATTATTGAAAACTCTAAATTAGTTACCCTTAAAGAAAGCAAATCAGCTGTGAGCAGAGGGTTTTGCTCCTAGTCCTTTTGTATTTGCACTGTATAGCTCCCCTAATTCATTACAATTATCTTTTGTACATGTCAGAGTGCTTTACTCTTAATCATAAAATCTAAATATGTAACCATGACATGGTATTTCATGCAGTATCCTTCCATTCCCTGAAAAAAACACCCATCATGATCTACTAGAACAGTTGCTCGTGCTGCCAATCAGCAATGCTGCCAGTCATTGCTGTTCCCTATCTGGAGTTTATACATCTGTCTTCTACCATTGACAGATTTGTAGAGTGGCTCTTACTTGAATATTTTGTCTTTTACTACCAACAGAAAAAGAGCATTTGCTCTTGGCCACACATGTGAGGAGCTGTGTACATATTGTGTAGTACCAGATGAGGACTTCCTGGGGGGACGGCTTACCAGAATGAGGGATTTCTATTGCAGAGGAAATCCTGGACCAAAAAAATAGTCTATTTTCCAGTGACTTGACCTACATTCAAAGGCATAATTGCTTTTCTGACATGCATGTCAGCAACTAGTAAGAAATGAGTTGCTTCTGATATCATAGCAGCTGACGGACATACAAGGAGGTAATGCCTCTGTCACAGTGTCATGGACTAATTGGATGTCTCAAATTGTCTCCAGTGTAACAGGACATCTTGCTCTGTCAATTAAGATTCATTTTATGAGTTCATTAGGAAAGCAAGCAAACAAAGATGACAGCAATAGCTTTAATTCCCTTTGTACAGATTACTCTAGTATGTGAATTCCCTAATTTATCACTTAGCTCATGAGGTCTTTGACTCACAAGTTGTCTAATTCATAGAATCATAGAATGGCTTGGGTTGGAAGGGACCTTAAAGATCACTTAGTTCTAACCCCAAAGCCACAGGCAGGGATGCCACCATATTAGGTTGCCCAGGGCCTCATTCAATCTGGCCTTGAACACCTCCAGGGATGGGGGTCCACAACTTCTCCCAGCAACCTGTTCCAGTGCCTCACCACCCTCTGAGTGAAGGATTTCCTCCTAACTTCTAATCTAAATCTCCCCTCTTTTACTTCAAAACTATTCCACCTTGTCCTATCATTATCTGCCTGAGAAAAAAGTTGTTCTCCATCTTTTTTAAAAAACTCTCTTCAAAGTATTGAAAAGCTGCAATGAGGTCCCCCCAGAGCCTTCTCTTCTCCAAGCTGAACAGCCCCAGCTCTCTCAGCCTGTCTTCATAGCAGAGGTGCTCCAGCCCTCTGATCATCTTTGTGGCCCTCAGGATCCACTCTAACAGCTCCACATCCTTCTTGTGGTGCAGGCCCCAGACCTGGACACAGCACTCTAAGTGGGGCCTCACAAGGGCAGAGTAGAGGGGCACTATCAGCTCTCTCACCCTGCTGCCCACTCCTCTGTTGATGCAGCCCAGAAGGCCAGCTGCATCCTGGGCACACACATCCCAAGCGCTCACTGCTGGCTCATGCCAAGCTTTTCATCCACCAGAACCCCCAAGTCCTTCTCTGCAGCTGCTGTCAATGCTCCCAGTCTGTGCTCATGTCTGGGATTGCCCTGACCCAGGTGCAGCACCTTGCTCTTAGGTTGTTGAACCTCATTAAGTTTATGTGGGCCTACTTCCCAATCTTGTCCAGGTCCCTTTGGATGGCATCCCTTCCTTCTGGTGTATCAACTGCACCACTCAGTTTGGTGTCATCTGCCATCTGCTGAGGGTGTATTTGATCCCATTTTCTATGTTGTTGATAAAGATATTGAACAACACACGACCCCTAGCCCTTTTGGTCTGTCACGTCCTGTCTGTGTGTTTCCCCTACTTTGGTTTAATGTTGGTGCTCCCAGCATACGCCAGGCATTAGCACAAACTGTGTGTTAGCCAAAACCTGACCAGGAACTAAGTGGAGTCACATACTGCATGACGTTACTTGCATTATGGGGAGGCAAACCAAGTGACTGGAAAAAGTCAGATGTCCCCAGTGGAGGAGTTTGATGCAAAAATACCAGACTTATTGGCAATGATCAGCACTTAATAAGGGCTGATAAGAAGATATCCTTGATAAAGGGAGTAATTAGAAACCAAGATTCACCCCTGAACAAACACAGGGACAGTGGATGTGGTGGACTGATGTTCCTTTCTCTGAAAGGACAGAGGATGGGAAGGAATCAACAGACCTATTAAGTGAAAGTATTTCAATTTGTATATTTAGGTATTTGAAAACGAAGGCAATCTGCTGCAGCTGGAAAACAGACAATCTTTAACTTTAGAGTTGGATGCCAAATCTAGGGACATTTATTTTCAAAACAGAATGGAGTTTTTATTTGGCAACTTTTTATTCATTTGCCATGGCTTTACGAAATAGGCTTTGCTGATTTTATTTTATTATTTTCAAGTTGATTTATTTCTTTTCCACATATTTCAATGAACATGTTTTAGTATTTGATAAGCAAAGTTGCTTTTCATTTAAAATATCACCTACTCTTAGTTAAGTCAAAATTTGTGAGTTTGAAACAATGGATAAAATGAACAGGCTGATGAACAAGAAAAGTTATTCATGCATTTATGTTTCAGAAACCTTAGTGTCATGTTACCCCTTGATTCATGCTCAGATTTGTCCTGTTTAGGCAAAAGTATGCTTATGGGGTTGAAAGCTGTGTCCATTGGGGGCCTACTTCCTTCCTCCCAAGTGGAAGCACAGGAAACTTGTCTTAAATGCATTTCCTCCCATCCATCCATCTGCCTTGGAAACAAGGGGTGGCCTCCATCCAACTCATTCAGTGATCTGCTCTCAAAGGTCTTTTAAAATATGCTGTCAAATAAACAGATTATTTAACTCCTGCTAATCAAATCAAATAACCCATAACTATAAAAAATAATAATAATAATAATAATAATAATAATAATGCAGAATGCAGGGAGGCTTCCTCACACAGTGATTTCTTCATTCCCAGCTCTATAACTGTACTCACCATCAAAATCTATGGCAATGTAACTATTATTACCTCGTATTTTCTTTATGAGAATATAATTGCAGTGATGAAGATTAATAAACAAAATAATATAGTTATGGGGAAGAAATCTACCTTAAATGTCCATGGGCATTAAATAGGTAAGCCAAAGCTGATGGGAACAAAACTTTTCAGCAGAAGTGTATCTACCTGCCTACCACTACCATAGCTCAGATACAGTCATAAAGCCAAAGATTTCAGAGAGAGTGGTTCTGCTGAGACCTTCCAGATGCTCTCCCTCTAAAGAAAGGCTTTGTAAGCAATTTTTTGGTTTGTGACTCCCCTGGTAGGGGCTCCTTGTATTCCCAGAAAGAGAATGGCTTGTCCTTTCATCCACTGCTGGGCAGGAGAGACATGTTGCTGGTGTGGGGTATATTTTGGGGTGGTTGAAATCCCCCATGAGGACCAGGGCTTGTGAACATGAGGCTGCTCTGATCTGTCTATAGAGGACTTCATCTGCTGGTCTGCTGATCGGTCTTCCTGATCTGGTGGCCTGCACCAGACCCCCACTATAACATCACCTGTCCCAGCCCTCCCTTTTGTCCTGACCCATAAGGTCTCTGTCAGCTTCTCATCCCCAGGCAGAGCTCCAAGCCCTCTGGCTGCTCACTGACATAGGAGGGTGATACTCCCTCCTTGTCTCCCCTGTTTTTCTTCCCAATATTATGAGTAATACTTAGAGTTTTCTCTTTAAAACATAATTTTTAGAATGGACAGAATGGAATATTGGGAATATTGTGAAGGGAAGGGAATATTTGGAACTGATGTATTAGTAGCATATTAGAATTAAACTCCTGCCAAGGCTGTCAGATTTCTGTGAAAGTGATGTTAGTATTTTAGAATCAGATTTTGCACTCGCTATAGTATTCATTTGCAGCATTGAATACATGCTTGTAGCAAATATGCTGCATGCCAAAAGAAGGTATGCCATCTGTGTCATGCATCCTGGTTTTCAGGTCATAGAGAAAATTAATGATACACTTCCACGGAAATAAGTAGTGATGAGTGATAGGTTTCTAATATATTGGAGTTAAACTTTGAAGCTTTTAGATGCTTTTCTAAAATGCAGATATTCCTTAATAGGATGTTAAAAGTGCCCGGACATGTATCAATTATTATTTCTCTAAAAGAAAGTTCCTATTGGGATCTCACTATTTCTGTCTCTTTGGGTGATAAAATAAATAAATAAATAATAATCCGTAAAAGTCGGAGTTGACTGCCTTTATTCATAAAAGATCTAAAAATATTGCAAGAAGCAAAAGACCCTGTGTCTCTGTCTCAAAATTTCCTACCGTCTATGGATGGCAGAGTGAAAGTTTGAGTTGAAAAATATTTTCATCCTTATTTTATTTATTCTAGTCTGTGTTAAAAATCTTATTTTTTAGAAAGGACTGAGACACTTGGAAACACAGTCTCACAGAACTTCAATGTCACTTCAGCTCATAGGGCCCAAAGGAATTAGGAAAGTAATATGTGTTGCTCTTAATTTTTCCTTCAAATCATTGATTTAGATATCTTACGATATTACAGAATTTTTAGAGATTTAATCAGGGAAGAAAGTTCATTGGAATAAACTAGCTGGATATACCACATGCTTCATCATCTCTTCTTTGTCATTGTCTCACTCCTTTTTAGAGCTTAAGAAACACTTTGTATTGCATTGTCAAAACCTTGATTAAACAAAGAAGGCTATAGGCTGTTCCCTGAAGGACCCCGGCTCTGTTTTGTATGAAGCTACTAATAAGCTAATGTGTTGTTACTGCTTGGGGAAGCTGATATATACACCCTGACATGGCATTCAGCTGAACGACAATGGGGACTGAAGCCTGCTTTATTGCCTTGACTGAAGTTTATTTTTCAGAAAGCAGGCATGCACATAATGGAGATGTTAATCTACTGTACTCCTGATCTCCGATGAATGACTTTATTGCTATAGACAACTATTTGTGCCAGTTAATCCTTGCCTGTGCCCAAATAATGGTTGGCTTCAGCTAGAATGGCTTTGAAGAGTGCAGAGAACTGAATTTGTGATTCTGCCATTTATCCAATGAGAAGGTGGATTAAGTTCATTAGAGATGAACTTAATGCACCTGCAATAGTAGATGGAAATGATCATCAGTCACCAGGCAATTTTATTTCTAATTATCATAATCAGAGTAGCAAGTTTTAATTTCATATTAATTCTCAGGAAAAAAAATGTTCTCAAAAAATAAAAATAAAAATAAAAAGCTAGATCATGCAAATATAACTGACTCCTTATTCTTCTTTCATTTCACCTTAGTATGAACTGAGAATATTTGCTTGACATCATAGGCTCTTGGTGAGACAACAAATACATACAGGGAAGAGAAAAACTTGAAATAAAAGAAGACAGCTCTACTGCATATTTTTTCTTTCACCTTTTTTGTTGTTGTTGTTTGTTTGTTTGTTTCTTGCTTCCTCATTCCAATATTTTACAATCAAAATCTTTGAAGCGCAGGGATTGTTAATTTGATTTTTAATTAATCAAATGAGAATAAAGCTTCTTATGAAGAGTGTGAGATTACTGAGGAAAGTGACAGTCATTCACATCCCTACTAGGGTGCTGCTATTGTGCTTGTGTTCCCTGCAATGCCCCACAGGACAGGACCACAACCTGGGGAGGGACCACAGCACTGGCTGCGAAGGTCACTCAATAACTGCATTATAAGCTCCTTTAGGAACTAATTATGCTCCATCTGAAAGTAGGTCAGTGTTTCACACATTTCTCCTGGCTATGAGACTGTTCCAGAACTCGTACTTAAGCTTCTTCTGAAAGCTTTGTTTATTCATGAATTGTTCAAGCTCATTTGCTCATGGGCCAAGACTGTCCTTTAGTTAAGTAATTCTTTCCTTTCCCATTAATCCCC
Organism: Heteronetta atricapilla; assembly: GCA_011075105.1. Classification (NCBI taxonomy): domain Eukaryota; kingdom Metazoa; phylum Chordata; class Aves; order Anseriformes; family Anatidae; genus Heteronetta; species Heteronetta atricapilla. The sequence goes on from CM021733.1 coordinate 20,024,205, forward strand.
ACAATTGGCTCACACAGATCAGTCCTCTTTCTGCTTTTTCTGTGCTGGACAAACCAAGTGTTTATCTTCCCTTCACAGGGGATGCATGCTTTAATTTAGTTAATCTCTCCAGAGCACACATGACCATAGTGCAGTTGTGATGTTATTTCACCAGCACCTTCACAATGGGTTTGCTCTTTCTCTCATTGAAATGTGGTGAAGAAAGAAAGGTTGAAAATTCCCAACATTTTTAAAGGATATCAACCAGTTCCTTGCATTCTAAGGAATTGTAGAAATGTATATTTCTACATAATTGTAAATTAATTGTATAAAATGAAACAGGAATGGTTCTGATCAGACTTGTGTTAACAGATGAACCATTTCCATCCTAAGCAGTTTAATATTTATTTTATTTTCAATTTTACCCATGATTTATTTGGTGCCAGCAGTTGGAAGGCAAGTTTTGCTTACTGATTCTGCAGTGCTCCAACAGCAGCAGCAACTGGAATGAATTCAGCAGCTCTGCTGAATTAAGGTAGTTGCACAATAACAGTCAAGAAAATAGCAAGATGAAGAATGAATTTTAGGATAGCAGCCGAGCTTAAAAAAAAAAAAAGGAAAAAAGGAAAAAAAAAGAAAAAGGAAAAACAGGTCCCAGATTAACATATTTTCTTTTTCAATTTATGTTTAAATAAAAGATAAGTTTCACTACAATAATCTCAGTTGAATCCAGAACACTTTATGCAAAAAGCAACCTCTATTGCTTTACTTTTGGACTAAGTTTTTAAGATATTATTTTCCCCTCATTCTTCTTCTAAGAGCCAAGGTAGATTTTTAGGTAGATTTTTAACTGGACCTTGATAATGAATTTTAAAATTCATTTTAAATGAGCAGCAACTTTAAAAGGAATGACAAAAATAAAAATTAGTTTTAAAAATATCTGTGTTTCAAAAGTGGAAAAAAGCGCCACTATTTGTGGCTATTTCACTATTTGTGAAGGGAAAGTTTCCGTTTAAAATTTTTCAAAGTGAAAATCTTGGATATTTTCTAAATCATTCTCTTTGGGATCAAACATTTTCAATCAATTGCTCACCTCTAATGAGGGCAGAGTAAAACAATCAAAGATAATGAGATTCTTCTGCACCTGACTTCTGGCATTTACTTCCCTGCTGTACCAGGATCTCTGTAGCTGGAGGTGTTTGTGCACATGCTTATGAAGCACTGAGGCAGCTTTTTTGCCCAGTGGAGGACACCCGGTGTGCATGGGAAAAAAAAATTATATTTTCATAAGTGAAATGATTTATCTGAAGGTCACATCTGTTCTTTAATGACTGTAATTATTAATGATCAAACTCTAATGTGCTAAGAGACCTAAGAGAGATTCTCTCAAACTTTGGTAAATTTGTGGTCTTTAAATGAACAAAAAAAATATTTGGAAGGGTCTGATTGGAATTCAGCTAGAATATTGTCTGGAAGCTTATTTTCTATGTATTTCTTTCATAAAAAAAAAAAAAAAAAAGGCTGTTTTCTGTTTCAATCTTTGGTGGTCATCAACACAAGTTTCATGAAAACTGCTCAATCAGTGTGTAAGTCAGGTTCAATGGGCAATGAATGGATTATGAAGATAGACTTTGTGTAAACATAGAAAACATACCCAGACATGACATATAATTGCAGTTATTACTATTCAAAAGAGGTTTTAAATTACATTATTTGCTCTAGTATGTCCTGATCTTTACTCTCATGGAGTCATCCATCCCAGATGAGGCTTGCAAATAAATCAAACTGTACTTCTCAACCATTTGTAACATTTTTTCTTTTTAAACCCTCTTGCACTTTGTTCCCCTTTTTCCTTACATACTGCATCAAAGCCTCAGGAGCCATGGATTTCTAGTCTGCTGTTTAGACCTCTGTTGTTTTACTAGAGGCATTGCAACACAGGAAATTTTTCATAAGTTTAAAACTTCATATCTCCAACCACGATACTGAAATACTTGTTAAAGGTTCCCTTGCGACTTCCATTTGTCTTCCAAGAAAGCATAAATTTTCCATCATAAACTTTAACACAAAACAGACCGTTACTGAACTGAAATGATAGAGAAACTAAAATCAAAATCAAATATGACTAAGCCCATTTTTGGACTTGCCCCTTGATGGGGCAAAGGACACATTGAATTAAAGTAAGCTTTGGCTGGCCACTTTCAAAAACACAAGCCCTAATCAACCCTGGAATGGGAGACTGGAAGTAATGAGATGCACATTCAGTATGATGATGATCATATGGCCTATGGTGATTCTTCTGTGGTCATCAATGCTTTCTTTTAAACTTTTACATTGCACTATAACTTACTGATGGAATAAGTTCATCCAAAGAGAGCATGAATAGTTAATCTAGAAGAAAAAGATCCAGTCCTATTGATCTTACTGCTTTGAAGTTTTATTATAAATGTGTGAGCATGCCTCAGTTTAAAAACATTGTTCTTCAGTAAAACTACTCAACAGGTCAAAACTAAAATTTGCTTTGATCAAGCAAAGAAGAAACCATCCAGCTCATAGAGTTACCCTGCTAATGTTAAGATTCCACTCCTGTAGATCTTTTGGTGACATGGCTGTTGCAATTAACTATAATTAATTCTGATTTCCTTCTTAGCTAGAGAAATCCTACACTTAAACCACTCCTTTGGCTTCCATCGGTAAGACAGATGTCAAAGAGAACAAAAAGTTGCTTCATGCTGACCCCAATCTATAAAAGAACACGATCCCAGCAGTAACGAGATGACGCAGATAGAGAGAGCATAAATAAATTCACAGTGCATTTACAGTGCCTACTTTACCAATAGACAGGAGGACTTTCTTTTCCAAGGCTGTCAGTGCAACAACCCCCTAAATGTTACATTCATCTCAATGATTTTCCTCATTACACAATTAACTCTGAAAAATACGTTCCATTTATCTCTGTCTTAGCATATGAATAAAACCTCAGAACCACTGAGGCATTATGACTCCATTCCTTTGCATAACCTCACATTTACTGATGTTCACCAAAGTCAGCACTCACACCACTGGGCTGGCAGCACTTCGAACACTTCACTGTTTATCTAATAATAGGTCACTAACTGTATGATATTTATATTTCCCCTGCCCCCCGTATTGCAAACTGAGCAATCTAGCTGTCATCTGAAAGCGGAAGGGTGCAGGATTCATAGCTGTTATATGGCCTGACCTCTGACTGAACACGGGATAAATCTTAATTGTCATTCTTTGGCAACTCACCCCAGAGGCCTCAAAGACTGTAACTCTGATTGGGAAAATTGGGGCATTTATACTTTTTGCTCTTTTACAACTCTCCAAAAATGTTAGTACATTATTTGGGTCTGTATTATCTTTTCTAATGTTCCTATTAGAAATAACTTTTGGTCAACTTATCCTCTAGTTAAGATGCTATCTGTGAACTTGCACTACGTATGTGTAAATCTGCTTTAAAAATAGAAGCCCTTAGCAACTGAATCATTTTATTTTCTGTAGTGCCCCAGTCCAATTTATAGTAATGCACAAAGTATCAGAAGAAGCCGACTATAGTTTAACAGCTGTGAGTTTATTATCATTTAATTCCTGAAGCAATAAGCTAGAAGCTATTTTTTTTCTCCATCATAACAAATAGCTACAGAAGCATGGTAAGGTACAGTGGCAAATCTAAATAATGTTTTTGAGGTAACATATGGGTTTGAAAGATAAACCCATGCAGGGGTTGGAAAACAGTGTGTGCAATCAGTTAGTTCCAAGGGCAACAGAAGTTTATTTAGTCTAGAGCAGATATTTCTGATATTTCAGAAAAAAACAAAATCAAGGTGACTGATTTCTATTACCAGCATACAGATCCACTCAGACTTGTTGAAATCCTGGGAGGTTCTGACTCCCTTGAAGAAAGTAACTGAAGCTGCATCCGGCATATAATTCTAAAACTATCTATTACAGTCTTTTCAAGCAGAACTGAAATGATGACAAAGCTTCCAAATATAAGCCTAAGAGTATTCAGAACTAATCAAAGAAATTAAGGAGCTGACAGGCATGTCAGCATCTTACAAAGTATTACAAGACATCTAATCACCAGAGGGCTAAGCCTATCAGGGACTTCTGCTGAGAATCCAGTTCTGGCACTTGTTTTCTATTTCTTCTCTTGTTTTTGCTCCTTATTGTCATGAATGACTACTCAAGCTCAGCTACTGTGGTTCCCCTTCACTGGTCTTTTTGGGAACTCATCCTGGATTTCTTATTTTTTCACACTGTCAAAAAAAACAACAACAAAAATGAACAAACAAAAAACAGAACACACACACACACCAAAAAAAAAAAAAAAAAAAAAAAGCTCTTCATCTATGACAGCTCTACTGCCTACTCCATCACACAGAATCACAGCCTCTCAGACCAGGTTATTTTCCTTTCTCCTACCCAGCACTAGTTTTAATTGCAACAATGCATTTAAAATCTGTTCCTTTCTTTTTGCCTTTAGAATATAAACTTTGCTGTTCTCTTGTCAAACTGTCTCTTGGATACCCAAATTATTTCCTTTCTCAGTGACTTAAATACTTGTATTTACTGGGAATAGCAACAGTAGAAGTAACTGACACCCTGGTCTGAGTTTGGGTCATCAAATTGTGAGATATGACAAAAAGTCAAGTCTTGTCTGAAGGAGTTTGATTCTAAGAGTTCAGCAAAGGAGAAAACGTAATAAAAACTACAGGGAATAGGTGGAAGCAAAGAATCAATTAGATTGTGATGTTACATTGAAAGCAGTAATCTCAGAAATACTCTCCAAAGTACAAAGAAAATCTTAATCTTATAATTAAATCCTTTTTGAAGACTGATGAATTAGGAAACTTTTATGGGAAATTCTATTGAGGAAAGTGCTGAATTGCCCCAAGTGAAAGTTGGAGATATCAGCAAACAAGCTGCAATCACCAACAGGGTTGAAATGGGAAAGTATGACCTTAAACCACATAAAATAAGGAAACCTAGACACAGACTAAAATTGTTCTGTTTGGTGCTGAATAAACACTACAATCAAAAAAAAAAAAAAAAGGTATCTTGATGCTTCATGAGTATTCCAAGAAGCAAATTTTTAAAGCCACAAGGTCATACTTTGGAGAGCATAACAGCAATAAAAGATAGAGAGAACACCCAATCTGCCAGTTTCTGGGGAAACCCTGTCTGTCCCACTGGTGTCTTAAGCTGTCAACAGGTACACTACAAATACGCACAAATCATGTGGATACCATGTTTTATATGTTGCCTTTCACTGTCAGAGGGAAAAGTGAAATCACAATGAGGCTCCCCATCATGAATGAGGGGCATTGAAGTAGCCTGCACATGCCTTGGCAGTTCCACATGACATCATAGGATAGTTCAAGACGGATTTCATGTTGACGTAAACCACTGTTTAATTTCAGGAGTAGAGGTATCAAACAGCTCTAAGACTTGCTTCATGGATATGAAAAGAAATGTTTATTTTTTCAGGCAATTACTTAACTTTCCCAATTATCCAGAAAAATGACCTCATTGTAGCACGTAAATGTGCATTAGAGACTCTGTATTTAAGTCACAAAAATACAGCTTTTAAAAATAGATATGGAACAGGATTGAAATACCTGAGCCCTGGACATAGGCAATATGTATGCAGCAAGACTGAAGTGATCTTCTCCACTGTCGTTACCATCCAAGTTTTACTGAACATTTACAGAAATAAGAATATCTTCTGAAGTATTTATAATGATATCTACCTTATTTGCATGTAGTCGGTCATGGGATGAAAAAGATAAAGCTTTCACATTGTGTAAAATACAAAGCTGTAATTCTAACCTTCTGCTGCAACCCTTAGATAGCTCTTGCTATCCACATTCTGCTGGCACTTTGCTCTGTTACCTTACCACTGCACAGATGTTGCCAAAGTTTGTGGGATGGGACATCTTTAAACAACAAAATCTAGGCTATCTCCTCTCTTAGCATCTAAACTGAACATGGAGAAATAATCCAGAGCTTTTATTAATTCAATTTTCCTATAAAACTTTTGTTTTAAAAACCAGAAACCTTGTAGGCTGTATCTGATCATTCCTCACTGCCAGTTTAGCAAGAAGGCAGAATTTGTAACGTTCTCTAATCAAAAGATACTTTGGTGTCTCATACATTGTTTATAAGGTTTGACAGAGTTTCTGCGTGTACCAAGAAAATTAAGGTCAAGAAATTGGCAAACATTATATTACCTAAATTACAAATTACCTAAAATTTTGTCCTTGCTTGCAACCTTCAGTCCTCCATTCAGCTTTCCTTTCTTGCAAGTCCTGCAGGTTGAATCTGTTCCAACTGGGAAAGAAAAAGGCAAAGGCTTGAAGACCTCCAGTGATGCCACCTACAAATCGCTTCTCACACTCTTTGGCAGCCTAAAAAAAGCCATGAAGGCACATGCATGAGCAATACGTGTATGTAAAAAAAAAAAAAAAATTATGTTCCATGAGACATTGCATACATTTTCCCAAATAAAATAGTACAGTGGAGGCTGAAGGGATAAACTCATGGGTAGCTCTGAAAAGTATGATGCAAAGACAAGCTTTCTCTACTGCCACCTTCAAATGCTTCTCCATAAAATATTAAAAGGAAAAATATCATCAAAAGAAGTTTGCATCTAAGGTTTTGAGAGAGCTGGTTAGTATGCACAGTTGTCCCAATAAATCGTTAAATGTGTTTGCAGTGAATTCGTAAATCACTGTGTGAGGCATTGAAATAACTGGCACTACTGTTTTGGCTCAGTTACCAGTTTTACATCAGGGACTTATTTTCCAGTTTTTTCCTCTAAGTTGTTGTAATCATTTGCTGCAGTTGAATCTAAATTGAATGGCATGCACAATAAATATGCTCCCTCACTGAGATCATGCAAGCCCTATAAAATGTAAAAGAAAACAGTGGAAGGCATTGAAGTGGTTCACACTGTGACCTTTTATAAACCAAGAAGAGAAAAACAGCAGAAAAACAAATTTTGTCAGATTTATCTGCTCCTTTTGGCTTAATAACAGAGAGTGCGTTTGCTTGTCTTGCGAGGACATGTGGGGCGCAGGAAAAAAACACTACCTGAGCAGAGAAGAAACCCCAGCTCAGACCCCTCTTTCATCCACTCACAGATGCAATCCAACTGGGGTTTTATTTATTTATTTTTAAATCTTGCATCTGAAGCGATGACCTTTTCACAAAAGAAGTCACTTGAATGAGCAGACACTGACTTGCAAAGTAAGCAACATGTTTGGAGCTGAAGGACTCATTCTGTACTTCACCAGCAACTCCTGTCTGTCGCAGCTTTGTTATTGCTTGATCTTATGCCATGTAAAATCCACAAATCATCAGAAAGCAAAATAGCTACACATGCCAGAAGAGACATTAGCATCTCTCAGTCTCCTCCAAATGTAAACACTTACAAATCAAAACCTGGTCTTACAAAGTGCCCTTATCAGTGTTTAAAAACAATCAGGATCCTATAACACATGGTTATCTGCTCTTGGTTGATTTTGGTTCTTGTATTGACAACAAATGCTCTGAGCAGGATAGCAAAAAGTGAGCTGAGCTGTATTTGCCCAGAATTCAGAAGAACTGTTTTCTCACCCCAAACATGCCCCCTGCATGCAGAGCCTCCATGACAAAAGTGCCATGGCATGCTGTGGAGCATGGTTTATTCTGTCTTCTAGTTGTTTATTCATCTGGTCCATTTAGACTACAAGTTCTAAAGGGCAGGCAAACTTTTTGGTAAGCTTCAAAGTAAAGCTAATGCAAACTGACAAGACTTTGATTGCTGTACTGGTAATATAAGCAAAAGGCCAGTTCTTTCTTACTTTCTACAATTGTGCTTCAGATAAAAAAAAAGAAAGAAAGAAAGAAACAATAAGTAAATAAATAATCAACAATAAGTGTAAATCACCTTTTCATAACATTATGCAGTGTTTTGAGAGCACTGTTTTCTAAAATATACATCATACGTGCAGCTCCAAGATCACTATTTTTAAAAAGCAAAATTAAGTACATTAAGTGACTGAAAATGTGTGAATGAGTTCTACATATTTATATATACACATTCATATACATGCACAAACATACTTGGAGAACATGACTGATACTTTCATTTCCTGCTTTGCAATGGAAATAAACTCTTTGTTAAGGATTTTTGTTTTGTTTTCCTTTGTTTTCTTTTGAAAAACAGGAACTAAAATATTAAGCCCTGCTGATTGCATTTGGATTTCTCACTTTTAGAGTCTATACTATTCCCAATTTTATTTTCCAAAGGAAAACTCAACTACTAGAAGTAAATAGCTGGAAATCTTTCTCTCACTTGGTTACATAGATATACCTGTTTCTCTATTACCAGGATTTTTAAGTTTTTACACATGTTGGATTGTAATTCTGTTAAAATGAATTCAGATTCAAAGAAAAAATTAGGTTGGAAGGGACCTCAGGAGGCCACGTGGTCCAAACTCTTTGGAGCAGTGCCAGCCTCAGAGTAAGACCAGGTTGTTTGAGGTCTGCTCCAGCTGAGGCTTGAAAACCTCCAAGTAGGGACCTTTTTTCCTGGTGCTTAGCCACTCTTACAATGAAGAATATATTTCTCATGCCCAAACTTAATTGCTTGCACTGCAACTTGTTATCATTACTTCCTGTTCCTTTGCCATGGTCTCCTTGAGAGGGTCTGATCCCATCTTCTCCAAAAGCTCCCTTTGGATAGTGGAAGACAACAGCTGGATCCCCTACTCATAGCCTTCTCCAGACCAAGCAAACCCCATTCCCTCTGCAGCTCTAAGCACTTCTCATGCTCTAGCTTCCTAACCATCATGGTGCTCTTCTCAGGACTTTCTCCTGTTTATCACTGTCTTTACTGAGAACTCAACACTACATACAGTTTTTTAGACACAGCTGCTGGAATGAACCTACTAAATCAAGTGGAATAGATCATCTCCTTAGTGCAAGCTATAAACTATTTTTTTTTTCTACAGTAGATTATGCATTTCACATTATTACTCCATCCAGTATCAAGCTACGGGTATTGTACCTTCTGGCAAATTAGAGGAAAAGTCTTCAGTCACATCTGATAGAGGTTATTTGCCTGCTGTCTGGAACTAAACTTCCTTTTAGAAGGGTCTGTTTTGAAGATGCTTTATGCTTAAATCCACTTTTCAGTAGAGAAAGAAGGGAAAAGAAGAGCTGCCCAGGTTTGTAGCTGTTCAGTGTCATTACTGTAATACCCTCATAAGACACAAAGTTTTCCAGTTGACTAACAAAGAACAATTGGGTTTTTCACAACAACAGGCCTCAGGTTTTGCTTGTGCATGCAAAAGGCATGCACAGAAACAGTAGAGACATAGATTAAGCTTTCTGTGGGAATGCTAATCCAACCAAAGCTACCGGAACTCAGAAATGATTACATTACATACCTAGCGGATGTAGATCCTATGGGTAATTTTCAAGGACCCATATCTTGTGTTAGAATCATAGAATGGATTATGTTGGAAGGGACCTTAAAGACCATCTAGTTCCAACCCCAATGCCATGGGCAGGGATGCCACCCACTAGATCAGGTTGCCCAGGGACTCATCCAACCTGGCCTTGAACACCTCCAGGGATGGGGCATTCACAGCTTCATCCAGCATCCTGTTCCAGTGCCTCACCACCCTCTGAGTGAAGAATTTCTTCCTTATATCTAATCTAACTCTCCCCTCTCTTAGTTTTAAACCATTCCCCCTTGTCCTGTCATTATCTGTCCGAGTAAAAAGTCACTCTCCATCTTTTATTGGCCCCTTTAGAGTACTGTAAAGCAACGAGGTCTCCCCAGAGCTTTATCTTCTCCAAGATGAACAGCCCCAGCTCTCTCAGCCTTTCTTCACAGGGTAAGTGCTCCAACCCTCCGATCATCTTCATGGCCCTTCTGTGGCCCACATCCTTTTTGTGGTGCAGGCCCCAGACCTGGATGCAGGACTCCAAGTGACAGAGCAGTGGTGAACAACTACCTCCCTTGACTTGCTGGCCACCCCTTTGCTGATGCAGCTCAGGATGCAGTTGGCCTCCTGGTATGCAGGCGCGTGTGGCACGTTGAGCTTTTTGTCCACCAGAACCCCCAAGTCCTGGTTTGCAGGGCTGCTCTCAGTGAGTTCTTCTCCCAATCACAGTCGAAGGAAATGTACCTACTGGCCATGTAGCACTGCCAAAGTCCCAGCAACCTTGACAACTTGAAAAGTTCACACAGAGCTGAGGAACAAAAGTCTGGACAAAAGTGGTTAAATATGAACCAGCAATGAAAATATCATAGCCCTCTGTCATTCATACCAGGAACCTCCACAGGTGCATGAGGATGTAATAACAACAACAACAACAAACAGACAATCATTTTCAAGGAGGCACCCAAAACAAAACAAAAAAAGCAAGGGTACATTGCTTTGGTTATGCCTTTTCGTAGGCTTTCATAGTCTTTAAGAAGAACACCATGGGGGCCAAATGAGTCACACTGAAATTCTTGTAGACTAAGGGCTGAACCAAATGAATACATCTTTTGCACTGAAGTAATTTAGAAAATTGTTATAAATAACGCACATGTTGGTCTCTGTCTTCCTGTAGCCAGTGGCAGCATGAGAAATGACTCCAGGAATAATTCCAGAAAAAAAGCCCTGTCCACTTGCTGACATCCATTCTGCCTTTTGCTTTCACATCCACTTTGAGATAAAATTGCTCCTGGTTGGAATATCCCAGTGTACTGAAATGCTACAAGAAATCACACTGCTGTTCTATTTCTCCTGCCTTAGGAAGGGAAAACAATCATAATATTTTCTTCTTAGAGTACCTTTGCATATGCTTTTTCAGTGGATTTGAATGGAGTGTGGAAGAACATTTCCATTCTGCAGACTAACATTGTAGGGACCCTTATCATTTCACATTTTGTGAGTCCCATAGCTGGCATTCCAGCCCCATTGGATGAATATTTCATCCATCCAGCAAAACTGTAACTTTCCTCAAGCCAGCAACATTTCCTAGCATCCCCTGCCCCAGTAAACAACACTTTGAGTATCTTCATTAGTAAATCTATTGGCTGAAATAAATGAACTGCCTAGTCAATAGGAAAAAGTCCAATGGCAACATAGGAAGTCAGGAAACACTGGGCAGATCCAGCAAAAATTACTGGGGGGAAAATCAAATGCCTGTACGGAAAGTGTTGTAATTTAGTTTTATTCCAGTTCTAAAAGTGGAAAAACTTAAAGCTTCATTCTACTTTACAGCGGCGCCGTTCAGGGTCTGCCAATGTTTCCATTATGAACTGCAATTTTCAGGGGTTTATAACTCAGCCATAAAAATTTGCTTTGGGATGAAACTAGAAATAAAAGCTTTCCAGCCAAAAACTACCCTCCCCCCTTTTTTTTTTAAGAAGATAAATAGAATTTATTTTTAAGCCCATTTGGATTATAGTAATAATAATAATAATAGTAATAATAACAACTTTGACAGTTTTTGTACTAAGTCAAAACAGGTTAATTTAGAAGGATCTAGGGTTACACCAGATGACAAACTAAACACATGTCCATACCACTGCACTGCAAGAAGGTAAAAGTCTTTTTAGTTTGTGTTAAAAAATTGAGCATCATTCCTAAGAGGCAGGCAGTAGTTACTCTATGAAATTTTGCAATGGAAAAACCTCATTCAGAGCACTCTACCCAATTTGAGCATCATGTGTTAAAAAGGAGTAAGCCGCAGAAGAACAATAAAAATGATACAGACCTACAAAATATGACATATGAGGAAAGACCAAAGAACATACATTTCATCTAGAAACAGAACAGCAAGGAATAAGTGGTAACAGTTTCCCAATACACAAAAAAAATGTACTAAGGAGGATGGTGATCAGATGCTTTCCAGGTTCATTTCATATACAGTAATAAAAATGTAAGTTTATCTGCAAGAAAGAAGTTTTAAGTTACGTCTATAATTTTTTCCCCCTAAATACATGGTAGTGAAGTCATACAGTGGAATCAGCCTCATCTTGACCTGGTCATATTACTTAGCAAATATTTCTCTTGAGGCTGGATAATCATTTTGAAGCTGGTGGTGAAACATAGCACTCAAATATAGTTCACTCAAATATATACTCCTAAATTGTAAGACCAGCTTAAATATATATAATTCCATATTTTTTCCCCTTTCTTTTGTATTTCTAGAGTTGTTAGAGAAAACGTACTAAGTTTCCCCAGAACTGTAAAGACTGAAAACTGGACCATACTAGTAAGTGAAATTCTCGCATAATCACAAGTCTATAGAAGTTACAGCTTTATGAAATACATCATAAAACCATAAAACTTGAAAAACAAAAAAACAAAAGCCCAAGAGTTTCTAGCTCTGCATGTATCTCATTATTTATTTAATTTTTTTTGAGCTTGACTTTTATTTCACTCTGTTATGTTAAATTAATATAATTTCAAAGATCTTTCAGCTAGTAATCTTCCAATCTTGACCTAAAGAATTATTTGCTATATAACCAAAACTCCAGACTCCTTCCAGAGTATCTACATTAGTTTGAACAGAATTTGGGAATTATTTTTTCAGTCTTTTGGTAGAGAATTAGGAGTTTGTTCTCAGATTATTAGCAAGAAATACTTGCTGGCTTCTAGTCCTTTCTGTGGTAGCTTATCATAAAGCCTGTGTAGTTAATAGCAATCGCAATGCAGTGCAAAAACATTGATTTACAATTTAAAAGATTATGAAGCTTTGAAAAGCTTCTGACTAGGTTTTATATTTGGCAGAAGGATCGGCTGACAAAGCATTTTATTTTATGCATATCACATAAATTTTAAATATTGCTGATTCTTTCCTAAGCAGAAGTTTATCTCCAAGTGGTGGTTGGGGAACATATCATAACCTTATGCCCTTCTCAAAGGCTTGTGACATTGTCTAATCCCCTTTTGGCCCCTGTAAGTATTATGTCTTCTCTCCACTGAGGTTACAGGCCCCAGGGTCTTTCCTCTGCAGGTTATTCACTATCTTTTCTGTCCTCCCTCGCCCTCTCCAACCATGTCCCATTGAGGTGAATCATACCTGTATCTCTGATATTTGCTTCACAAGTATTGACTGTCAAAACTGAACACTATTCTGGCTCAAAATATTCAGACTGTTTTTGATTAAAACAAAACTAAACAAGCAAACAAACAAAAAACATAAATCTCCGCATTTTCATTAATGACAAAAAAGGAGGATAATGTCATTTTTTTCCCCTTCCCACGCATGCTGCAATGACAGCAACTCAGTACACATCTGTTTGCAACACGGGTTCCAAGCATCCTCAAGACGATGATGTTTTATCTCTCCATCTAGGTTTTGTCTCTCTAGGCATGAGCCATGATTTTCTTGTAGAATAATCTTGTGGAACCTAAGTATAAGATTGCAGACAGACTAAGTGCACTCATCTGGCAAAAACATGCCCTAAGTTGTTGCGTCACCAAACATGTGAGGATGGAATTTGGATTTACACACAACCACACAGATATGTATTACTACTATGACCTGTTGGTTCTTGGGGGTCTGAGTAACACCCTGCACCACTATGAGGAGCATGCAGCCTCCAACATGGTCCTGAACCCCTTCACAACAGAGCCTTCTGCCATCACATGTCACCTCTCACCCTTTTGCTGGCTTCCTGGAGGAGGAATTTCCTGTTCTCAGTACTGCATGGTAGAAGTACAGCACACAAGACTCAATCCCCAGACTGCTTTACCTCCTCATTCCACCATCAACAGGATTTTAACAAAATAGCAAATTCCTTTATCTGTGCAGAACTCTTAATTTTTGGTATGGCACTTGAGGTTCCCTAGACCACATCTCACCTTTAACTAAGAGATTTTCAGGAGAAATAACAAAATGAATCAACACTGTTATAAGCAGTCCTTGGGTGGGTTGCAAGTCAAGCTGCTGATGGGTAAGTTTAATCACCTACAGAATGTAGTAACCTCCCTGAAATAGCCCCAAATGTTATGAAATTGAATTTGTACACGGAAAGCAATGAAAACAGACTTTTTTTTTTTTTTTCCTGGACTTACAACTACAGTTATGACGATAATGGTGGGTCAGAATGTTCCTGTTACATCAGTGCCTCTATAATTAGCCCCTAGTTTTTGTTTTTGAGAGAGCAAGAACATCCTCCAGCTTGCCACTGGCTGCTACATTAATTGCAACACAGGTGCCCCCTCTGTCTGCCAGCACCTTTTCACCTACTTCGAAATCACCCCACTGAATTGCCTCTTTGACATCCTCTTCTATGTGATGTACAATGCAGGAGAGCTGGCTCCTCAGCTGGCTCGGCGTCGAACCCCAGCAGCTGCACTTATGCCAGCTCCTTGGCTGATGCACATTTGCACAGTTTAGCTGATCCCAAAGGAGCTACACCAGTTTACAGAAGGAACTGGCACAGATAATGCTGCTCTACTCCGTATAGCATTAACAGGTCCTCTAATTATTTATTGAAAGAACATTTTATTTTCCTGCTGTGCTTTAAAGCCAAGTCCTTCCCAGGTGGTCTCAGTCCAGTGCCTGGATCTGGATGCTGAGCTATTTTTGAATGCTCGTTAAGTCCTGCGTGCCACAGTCAGGTAGTGTTACCAGGTTTGGCTAGCTGGCCAGAAGTTAAAACACATTCAAAGTTCTGAATGTGATACTGGGCACAAATATGGGAACACAACTTACACCATTTAATGGTCTCAGTAAACCAAAACACAATTTCGGCCACACGAGACAACAGCGCATGCAGATGTTATGCATGTGAAGCATTATACCATGCTCACTTGTGGTTATAGCACAGGAGGGAGTTGACATAGTAAAATGAGGCCCATCACTCTTAGCACCACTACAACATTTGATTAAGTACAAAGGGAAGGTTTTAAAGAAATTGCACTGAGGTAAGTTAAAGTTAAGTGACTAAAGTTAATTACAGTACAGTGATTTCTAAAGCCCACCTTAAAGCACTGACTGCTATGGAGGAACAATATGCAAAACTGTGTATCTGTTTCATTACAACAAGGGAACAACACCACTTTCAAATACTGCTACACAAGTAGTACGTGTATGTATGCAAATAAATGTCTGGTAGGGAAGGATGTATGTGTAATGTAACCTACTGTGTTATCCCATTGAAATTCTGTGGTTG
Source organism: Heteronetta atricapilla (assembly GCA_011075105.1). NCBI lineage: Eukaryota > Metazoa > Chordata > Aves > Anseriformes > Anatidae > Heteronetta > Heteronetta atricapilla. The sequence continues at coordinate 20,039,386 of CM021733.1, forward strand.
AAAAAGTGATGGCTGAAGCAATGTGATTGGGAAGCAAAACTTTCTCAGTATTGCTTCCTTTCAAAGAACACAGATTGTCATAATTAAGGAAAAAAACAGTGTTTTCTGAAAAAGTATTTTTTTAGAAATATTAATTCCTACAGTAATAATTTAAACTTTGGAAAAAAAAAAAATCCTTGCCTTTTCTTCAATTTTTCTCCCTCCTTTTCAATCAGTTTCCACTGGTAAAAAGGAAATAAGTAGACAGGAAATGGAGACAAAATCCTCAAAGGAATGAAAAAAACTTCATGGATTTTAAAGATAAAGCAAAACTCTTTTCCAGATGGAAAGTGCGTAGAAATGAGAGAATAAAAGCTTTAGTCAAGTACAATTTTTATGAAAAATAATTAAGAAAAAAAATTGTTGCACTGAAAAAAGTATTTTTTTTTTTTTATCCCCCCCACCCCCCCTCTTTTTTTTCTTTTTTCCATCAATACTATTTGTAGCATTTCAAAACCTCATACAATAAGGGCAGCCAGCCTGCAAGTCTGGAAGGCAATTCAGCACATTATTGGTGGATGATTTCAACATAGCCACAAGGGAAATGCATTTAAAGATCCATATGTTTGGTTGGCACCAAATCAAGTTCCATTAAATAACACTGTATTCAGCTACACAACAAATTTACTTACCATACATTTCACATGAGAACTAATTTGTTTGATAGGAATATTGCTGATGTTTATATTGGTTTACTGTAATGAAAACAGTATTTTCCAAACTATGAACAAATGCATACCAGTAGTTTTACAGTGGCTTAACCAAAGTACTGGTAGTGCTTCAAGAAAGGGAATTTATACAATACGTATGTTTCTTAGTGCTGCTCACGCCAAATGTAGTATGGGGTTCTGCTACTAAGAGGGAACCTTCTGGTAATAACAGCAGAGCAGATGTGATTTGCATGCTGGTGATGGGGATAGCTGCTAACGCCAAATTCAAGAGTTTGCTGTAACCACGTTCAGAAATACCAAACAGGTAAGTCTAGTCCTGGTAGAGTGGAAGCACAATACAATCGTCTCCTTCCTCATGAGGATCTACAGAAATTAAGAAGGCACTGTTTTAGCTGAGCATCAACATCCTAAATTTTAGATGTGAAACAAAGGCCTTTACATGAAAACACAGAATTCACATACTGTTTCCTATCTGGTCAACAAAGCTGCCAAATATTTTCACATACAGAAAAACACTGGCGATGGAGTTGTGCTATAAAAACAATAGAACATCTTGAGGATTTCACTTAATAATTCCATGTGGTCTGGCATTAATCAATTGGACATCTTCAGAAAAAAAAATATATTTCCTTAGTGGGAAAAAAAACAGTTCTTCCAAGAAAGTCACCTTCAGTGTTTCACATGTTTATATTTTTGCTTAGAGAAGCATCATTTAAAGAAAACAATTGAGAAGGAGCCAAGGATGATTTAATGATGCACTTACTGAAACCTCTGCAAATTGTCTTTTTTGTCAGCTTTCGATACACAAAATCTGCCTTGGCACTTGTAATCTTAATATCACATTCTTTTCTCTTCACCAGGACAGTTCTGGCTTCTGGTTATGAGTCATGCTAAATTATAAATACAAACAGAAGCATGGACCACATTGTTTCCAAATACTATGTCAACTTATTATTAAAAATACAGGCAGCACCATCCTTCATTTTTGATCTGGTTCATTACTGAGAAAATTATTTAAAATTAATCCATGGTATTCCACATCATCTTCATATGTGCTGCAAGTGACCTCTCAGTATAAAGACCTTTCCCTGTAAAGAAAAATCTGCATGGTTTTCTAAATGTAAATCTGACATACTGTGTCATGGGACCATTTATTCCCCCACAGGCTTCCTGGTCAATAGGACAGGGAATTCACTTCTAAACAACCTTTGTCTTCCTTCCCAAACCAATGGGGAAGGAAAGATGACAGTGTGATGGGCAATTGTAAAACCTAACTAAAAAAAACTCTCTGATGTATAACAAGGAAGGATACCATCCATTTCCAAACACTGAGCTCCTCATTGGGTGTTTATGTAGACTGTAAACTTTTCAATACTAGAAAGCATTAATTTCTATCAAAGGTGCAGGACCAAGGCGTAAGTCAAGGTAGGTCTATGGATAAAACCTGATTTAATTTCTGCATATTTGGAAAAAAAATATTGATGGTGATGCAGTTGTTCTCATAAAGAAGGTCATCAGTCAGCCATTACTATTTCTGTACTGTAAACATAATGAATGGAAGCTTATTTTTAAGTATAAATTAAATTTGCTGCCAGAATGATATATCACATTAACCTGCAAATTGGTCTACCTTAAACTTCAGGGAAAAGTAAACCTAAAGGAGAGGCCTTTCTCAGATATAGGCTTACCTTAACTGGGCTGAAGATTAGCAATTAAAAATCACATCCATGAAAGGGATGGATGGTCGAGCATTCAACCATTCTCACTACTCTGGAAGTATTAAATCACTGCCTTTGCATTTTTGGCACAGTACTGTGACCAAGATTCCTAATTATTTTGGCTGCCCCCCACAAGACCTTGGCTACATTAAGAAACTTCACCCTAAACCTTCCAAGCTAAAACAAAACAAACTCCATCTTTTAATCAGACTTGCTACTTAGATCCATCAATGGGAACCATAGGCTCTAAGGCAGCAGAGGTTGTTCACATGCTAGAATACTAGTTTTGGCTGAAACATGCTACAGAGAGGATTTTTAAATTTAAGATCAACTATGCAGGTAAGCCTTGCAGTCTGATTTAGTGCTGCATAGTTCAAAGGTCATGAATCAGCAGAAGTCGTATTTTATAAATTCTTTACTGTATACGTGACAGTAGCATCTCATAGAATTATAGAACATCCCAAGTTGGAAGGGACCCATAAGGATCATCGAGTCAAACTCCTGGATGGACCTGATGGCCTATTTAATTCAAACTACAATACAGCATTTGATGTCTACCGCATATACTCTGACAAACACCTTCAACTACATCAGGAGAACACAAGCAATCTATTAATAAATCTTCTGCACTTTTCTTCTGAGTATCAGTATCAGAGTATTAGATTATTACTCCTTCGTGTTGCGTTTAATTTAAAACAATAAGCGCTTTGCAGAACCCTGTGCAACATATCCTCCAACCACAAAATACCGGTCCCATGAAGTAGTGGAAAAGTTGTAAGTGTACTCTGGCCCATTTTGACTGTCTTCACTTTAAGGCCTAGGTTATAAAGTCTCATTGGCTTTGTTCTCAGGCATCTAACTTCCTCATCGCTAGCAATTCATGATCCAACAATAATGCGTAACACTCAATACACAACTTTTTTTTTTTACAACTTAAGTTAATAAGGAACAAACAACTTTTGCTTGCATTTTCATAGGAACCTATGGATTTACAGAAAGAAGCCACAAAAAATAAAAAAAAAATCAGGTGCCTCCACACCAAGGCAGCATCTACAGCCCTCACATGCATAACAGAAGAGTACAATTTCTGTACTTCAAATCAAACTCACAAAAGCTATCTTCATCACCCTAAGGTTGTCAGTCAGCTATGCCCTGAGGAGAAAGGGGCCTTACTAGATCCAAACCGCAGGCACTGCTAACATTTATTTTTTTAAATCCAGAGAGGATTTTTTTTAAATTTGCCCAAGAGGGTGCAAGTCAGTATCCCACATGCCCAGGAGTTTATTCAAACCAATTATCAGTAGTCTGAGGCAGGATACTGTCTCCTCTACTTCAGCTGCAACAGATAACTACTCTCTTAGAAGACAGATGGAGAATAAGCATAACTCATTCCCAGTTACTCACCTAAGCATATACATGATAGCTTCTCTGTTCCAGTGAATACAATCTTCCACCGAATACAATCAATACTAAACAGATGTTTGATAAATGGACTATGTAAGTAACATGTTAAGGCCTGGCACACAGGTGAACATGCAGAGAGGGGCATGGGAATTAAATCCAGGCATATCACATCTCTAGTTAAAACTAGCCATTGTAATACAGATTGGGGGTGGGGACCCACTGACCTTCTTCTGGCTCTCATTTGCAAAGACAAATATTCTCACTCACAGCTCTGTACAGGAAAAACACTTGTCTCCCACATTCTGGGTGAGTGCTACTGATCAGCCGGTAACTAAGACATGAACAGGATGCAGTGAAGTCCCACGGCAGAGAACGGAGACACATTTGAGCATGCAATCTGATACTGAAAATAGAACTGCCAGCTGTTTCTTCTACATAGTGATATCATATCCCCCCAGTGGAAGGGGGTAAAAAAAAATACTAAGAAAGTGGGAAATTGAATGAATTGGTAATAGCGTTACTTCCTTTCTCTGGAGTATCTTTAACTATCTGCATCGCAAATAAAGATTGACTCAAGTCAGAAAAGGCATGGTATAGGTTTGTCTTCTAAGTTGTCTCAAATAACCTTAGCTGTCCTAGAATGGGTGCTAAAGGGAAAGTAAACTCCCATTGCTTTCCTCCATCTATGTCTTAACAAATTTAATTCTGTCATAGTCCACTAGGTTCCCATTTCCATGTTTTGCCATCTGGATCTCATCTTTATAAATACAAAGTTACATTCACCCACTTGGCTCACTTCATCTGTAGAGATTTGTTAAATAGCTTTAAAGATGATTTACTAAAAAAACCTAGAGCTAAAGATTTAACAGGAGAAGAGATTAAGTAGAGAACTTCTTACTTCAATGTCAAAGTTACATTACCAATGACTTTTGGCTTCCCACATTGATCAGCTGATTACTGCCTCCTTTACATTTGTTCTCTAGCTTGGTAGGCTTGTTCTAGCACATTAATTACTCAAAAGGTAATCAAGTTCACAGCAATGATTGAGACACAGATTTCAAACATCTGAAATACAACTGTGTGATATCAGAAAATTAAAGAATCCAAATACTGGGGCTTTGTTTCTGAAGCAGTACAGAATACCCTCACTGAGCCCAAGAGAGTTAAAATTTCATTTAAATAAGTTCTCATTAGCTCAATAAATTGCTTTTCAACAAAACACTACCAAGATCCAACAAGATAATATCAATCTGAATAGTTCTACTCAGTCAGTTATTTCAGTTATATTTTTAAATTAAGTGTTCATGCTAAAATGCCAAACTCTATTCTAAGTTTTTTAAAAAGTGCCTTGGAAGAGTTCAACTATGGCCATGAACAGCATGCCAACTAATTGCTCCTGCCTTCTCCAGATCAGCACAGAGCCATCTTCTTCCTAGTTAATGTTCTTTTGTATCTTCAGTAGTTCAAATGATACGGATCCATGCTTGGCATTGGAATTTTTCTATTTATTCCTCAAAATGATGTACAGTATTCTATCACTCAAAGTGTTTTTTTTCCTTCAATCTGAAAGAAAGAAATGGGAGAAAGGAGAAGGACTTGGGGGCGTTCAAGAATTAAAAACTGAACGTGAGCTGTGCTTGCAGTTCACAAATCCAGATGTATCATGGGCTGCATCAAAAGACGTATGGCCAGCAGGTCAAGGGAAACGATTCTCCTGCTCTACTCTGCTCTTGTGAGACCTGGCCTGGAGCACTGCAGTCAGCCCTGGAGCACCTAGCACAAGAAACATGTGGACCTGTTAAAGTGGGTCCAGAGGAGGGCCACAAAGATGATCACAGGGCTGGAGCAGCCTGTGAAGAGAGGCTGAGAGAACTGGGGTTGTTCAGCCAAGAGAGGGTTCCAAGGAGACCTTGTAGCAGTCTTCCAGTATTTAAAGAGGGCGTACAAGAAAGCTGAGGAGACCCTTCATCAGGAAGTATAGCAATACGGCAAGGTATAATTGTTTTAAACTAAAGTGAGGTAGATTTAGATCAGATAATAAGGAAAAAAATCTTTACTCAGAGCATAGTTAGACTCTGGAATAAGTTATCCAGAGAAGCTGTAGATGGCCCATCCCTGGAAGCGTTTAAGACCAGGTTGGATGGGGCCTTGAGCAACCTGATCTAGAGGGTGGCATCTCTGCTTAACATACAACCAGTTCCAGTTAGTCAAAAGGGAACACTTCCTGATCTTTAAGCATTCTACCAAGTACTTCAAAGCCCACCCAGCAATCAAAAGGTACATCCCTCAGCTGTAGTGCCATAAGCATTGTTGAGATGCCCACTTGGGTAACAAACCACTACCTTGTGCTCCAGTACCGATCTGAAAATGAAATTTTAAAACTGTAGTAAAAATGGGCCAGGCCAAAAAGGAAAGCCCGGACAGTGAAAAACCTATCTGGATTACTTTTGTAATGTTCTGTCAAGCAGCTGGGCTACCATTGGCTATTAAAGTTTTCCTTTGACTAGAGATTTAACAGCAGGCCCACTGTCTTCAAGGACTAATATTGCCTCTGGCTGGTTCTCAACACCTACTGGCAGTCCAACTTCAGGGCTAAGTTTTAGTCTGTTTGTCTAGTCTTAGCAAGGCACCGACTGGGATACAGAACCACACCATCCTCAGCAAATGGGCTAGACATGCACTGTCCTCACTGTAGCTATCTGCACGATGAAGGAAAACATTATTGTTCTCTACCTTTTAAAAATGTTGACTCAGATTCTGAGATGTGGGATCCCCTCACAGCATAGACCTAACAGATTCCAGTCTTACGTCACAATACATCTCCTGCATAACTGGAGTTTCACTCACAGACCAAGGAAGATGGAAGAAAACAGATGCGAACTAAGGACCTGTTTTCTAAGGATGCCATGAATGTATACAGGCCTTTGTAATTGCTCTCAACTACAGCAAGAGAACAAAACCAAACTCTGTATCCACTGTATTTGCAGTTATTGAGAATAAAAACAAAACAAAAAACCCACAAAACAAACAAAATGACAACAACAACAACAAAACTGCCAAAAGAACAGTTTGACTTGGTAATAATTTCTCAACTGTTTTGAGTTATTCTCCAACCTTGTTAAAAGTCACCTTGCCAGGAGCCTGCCACTTTCCCATCCAGCTGCACTTGCCACCAAAATGAATTAATACCTTGCACTAGTGGTTCAAACAGCCTCCTGATAGAACTGCAGGAAGAGCAGAAAATAGTGCAAAACTCAAAATGATGTATTATCACTCAAATGTTAGAACTCTACTTGTCAAAGACTATAATTAGAGCTCGACCAAAGCAATGTTAGCTCAGCTGCCTCTGAACACACCTGTTTCAATTTAATTTGTAGTAATTAGGATGCCTAGGGAACCAGGAAAAAGTGCTTTTCAGTTACTGTTTCAAATAGAGTCTTCGTGTGCCATTTAAAGTTCTGTTTTTCAGAACAGACTGCTGACTTGCTAATGCTAGCAAAATGAAATAAAGCAAAATATTTTTAGCAGCAGGAAGTTGTTACTTGCTACTGCCAATTACATGCCTTGTACTTGAACAGTGACATTTTTTCCCCTTTGCTTATTCTTCAAGATAGGTAAAAGCTGGCTTAGGTCTCAGTGCATGAGAATTTGAACAAAACTCAGTCCCCTGGAGCTGGCCGACACTTCTGGAGTCATAGCCAATACTGGCAACAATCTGCTGTGACATAGCAAACAACAGTGTCCTAGATCCACTCTTCAGAAAAGGGGGAAGGAGAAGATTAAGCAAGAGACTTGGATCTGTGGACTTTGGCAAAATGCTGGATACCTTGTCATGCTAATAAAATTACTGAATTTGGAGAGGAGAAAATTGGGCAGAAGAGGGGAAAATAAAGGCAAAGCATAAAAATTACAGAAAAATAGATATTTATACCTCTGAGTTAATAGATCAAACTGACACAGAGATGAATCATCCACAATTAAAATGGATACCAGGTTTCTTTATATCACAATCATTATTTACAACTCTTAAATGCTCATGGAGGAGTCAAGTATCCTTGTCTTTTAATTTAAAATGTGATCTTGAAAGCCAAAGTAAAACTATTGGCAAAAATAAGTTTCTACAGGAATAGTGCCCAAAGAATGATTTCTTCAAAAACAGAGAATCTTAACTATCATCATGGCTTTTTATTTTAAAAAACTACATGGTAAGCCACACAGACCTCAATCAGCTCACATAAAACTCAATCTGTAAATAACACCACAGTGATACCAGGTAATACCAAGAGTCAGTGGTACAGCTAGACACTTCTACTTGTGACTTTTAAAAAAATATAACACAAGCATATACTAAGTTAACTAATGCAAATTGTATTTTGACAGGTAAAGGTCCATTATTTTAATGTCTGCCCTTTGATCTGCTGTCTTGCCAGTGGAAACAACCACACCACTGCACATTTTCCACTTTAGAACACACAAAAAAACTGCAGAAATGCAGAGGGTTACTTCCTGAATATTGTTTTATTATTTAAGAATGTTTTTAATATGATCAGTCATTATGTTCCATAGACTGATGTGGACACGTCTTCAAAAACTGGGCAAAACAGAAAAAGAAACCCATGAAGTGAGCTTTAATAGTCAGCACTATCATGTCAGTACTTAAGTGAACTGTATGAATGTAAGTGTTTACCTGAAGGTGTACTTATTATAGTATATATGACCTTAAACCCAGAAACATCAGACAGTATATGAAAGCTGCATCTTTTATTCATTTGTCTCTGCTGCTTCAACAGGCAATTTCTTTAGAATCCAGGTTTTTAGTTTTTCTATTTCAGTTCTGTTTAACTCATGATTAAGGTTTGGAAAAGTATGAAGGGATGTTGATACACCCAGTGACTTTAACATCTTGTTGGTTTCCTCACCCCAGGAGTAGAGAACTAATTCATCTGCAGTTCCATGACACTGAAATAATTCTGGAAGGACACTTTCATTTATTTTCAAAGTCTAGATGGAAAAGAAACACTGTTAGACACATCACTACAATTTTTCAAGGAGTAGTTACAATTACATGGGGACAATTTACATAGCATTTCATATATTTATCTGCCTTTTAGTGTGCATATCACACTGTCTCTACAAAAGCAAACAAGGAAACGTAACTGGAAAAAAATTGCACTTCAAATTTCCATGTGCTACCTCTTGACAAATTATAAGGTTTACATTTAGGGCTATGTCCCTCTCCAAATAAGTGAAACAGAAGAAATTCAAGACAGCAGGTGGAGCCCATGAGTGTTATAATTCACTACAATTTTTCAAAGAATATTTACATCTACAGGGACTCTAATACCTAACAACAACTTGCAAAACATTTCATTTGTTAATCTGTCTTCTACACTGACTTACTCTGAACACTCTTACTCAGTAGTTGTTCTGTCTGTGCAAAAATCAACATAATGTCAAGGATAATTTTAAAGCCTTGTCTCCCTAATACCCTTCTTACCTATTTACAGGAAATGTTTTAAGTTTAGAATATTAATCTATTGCCTCAGGTGAAGAAACACGCTATATTTGATTTTAATTATCATGCTTTTCTTTTAGCTAAGCAATATTTCTGTAAAAGCTTTTCTCTTACTCACCTGGTAAACAGCAGAGTCTTTATTGAGAAAACTAGAGAGCGCAAAGACTCCTGCCAGATCTTGATGAAACCTATATGCTAAATGCATTGCCATTCCACCTCCCATTGAAAAGCCTCCTACAATGCAACAAAAGAAACAAAGATTAGATTTTACTATGTATTTATAACCCAGTGTCCAGTTTGATTATTTTTATCTTCAGACTTTTATCTTTTATACACAATGCAACTGAAAACCATTTTGAATAACAGGAAGATTATTATAATCTTAAATCAAAACATGACTCAATTAAGAATTGAGTGGGCAGCTAAAGAACTGCTAAAGAGGTTTTTTTTTTTCTTGGAAAGAAAAAAAAATCAGCCAAAACAATTTAAAAGCTGTTTTGTGTATGGTCCCCACCAGGTACTTGAATGCCGTGGCTATATATTCTGTGTTGTTAACAATGCAAAATCTTTAAAACAGAATCCTGTTTTTGTAATGCGACTTATTTTCCCCTTAGGCTAGTACCACTAATGCATGAAAGATCTTTTACTATTGTACATAACTGATAAACTTTCACCTCACTAGACTACCACACAGAGTTTGAAGTCCTTTTTTTTATTGTTACTCCTTAGAAGAGATAATAGGGAAAACCAGAAACATACCCCACCTGAGTTCTAAGATCTCTGAATTAATGGCCTTCTGTGTTCCATAGGTCTCTTAAGCTGCACCAATTTCTCATGCCAGAACTGCTCAGGGATGATTTTACATGACAAACAATTACTCATTACGAAAGAAATCCAGACCAGTGTGTTACTTCACAAGGACACAGTACATAGGATATTATATTGACTATATCCAGATAACTACTAGCAGGAAGAATGACTAGCTTCCTAAAACATCTTCAGAATTGAGATGACAATTGGCAGAAAGGCTGAGACTGCAACTCTACTCAGAGCAGCTTTAACATACAAGTATTGGTGATATAATTGGTTTGTGCCAGGCTGTTAACTGGTGTTAATTAGTTGCAAAATTCTGCACACAAACCTTTTCACACAAAAGACATGGAATTAGAGATTGAAGGAGAAATACAAAAGTATCAGACAAAGTATCCAACCATTTTGGCTTGTTACCCTTCTGGAGTGATCAAAAAGAGACTCCAAAATGAGCACAGCTCATTTGCAATGACTGTGCAAACCCCTGTGGGTTGACTTAGTGCTGGCCTATGCAGAGGTTTCACACAGCTGCTAGACAAGAGCCCAGCCAGAGGAAGCAATGCCTATGCAGCACTCAAATTGAGCCCAATGACACCAAACAATTTTGACACTTCACTGGATCCTGGGATCAAAGGGGAAGTCCCTGGTGCATACAAGTTCAAAGGCAGAAACTGCTGCACTCTATAATTACTAGTTTGGTCAAGGCAAGACAGTCCCTAATAGATAATCTTCCAGCATGTTTAACTGCAGGTCCCACCAGGTCTGAGACACTTCAAAGCTCACAGTTCATCCTGCACCACAACTGGGAGATTTGGCTTGATTTATGTAAGAATTTTTCCTACAAACATTAGACAAATCCAGACAGTGTTTTCTTTCTCCCACACGACAGTATTTTTTGATTTCTGATCATTTTGTTATCAGAATTTCTATTGATTTTTTGTTTCTACTTACTGTCACCTTGTAGTCTTCGAAGTGAATATTGCCACAACTGTAACTGAATTTTTATGACTTACAGAGCCTGAACCTTAGGGAGAAAGTAGAATACACAGCTGGGAAAACTGGAGTCTGGCCTTCCTTTGTGAACACAGTCCTCAAATTGATTTGGAGAGCTGTATCCTCAAACCAGGTGATATACCTGTGGCTATGCACTGGGGAGCTAATAACACCCTGATATTTATCCTTGGTAAATAGAGACAGACCTGCTGTTTATTCTTTGAATCAATCTTTTGTTTAAAGTTAAAAGCAGTATGTCTAGGTGCCCAATGGCAATTCAGAAACATTGGTAATTAAAGAAAAGAAGGAACAAGTGTGAATAAACAAATGCAAAGCACAGTTTAAAAACCTCACACAGCCCTCATCATCTGAAATTTTGGATAAACCCGTCTTCACAAAAATATCAAATATACCACTGCAATCCTTTCACCTGCATTATTTCCTACCAGATGTGTTCTCTGTCACACATACGAGAATTCGACAGTGAAAAAACACAACTGCACAAGGCTCAGAGTAACCACAAAAATTACAACACCATTGACACTGCATTCAGAGAGAGAAAAACACAACTTTCCGAGAAAGTATACAAAAACAAGCAAGTTACACAGTTCTTACATAAATAACCTGTCTTGAGCTGAGTTTTTCTTTATTCTCTTCTGCAGAATCCAATGTTTTACTTATTCATTTCCTTTTGATCATTCTGAATAATGCTGTACCTTCCCCCCCAGGCACTTACACTATAAGAGATCCTTTTGCATTTGCTTACAAATACTCTCCATACATAAATAAAACCCATTTTAAGTGTTTCAGAATACAATAAAGAAAAAGTTTGTATTGAAAACTCGTTACTATTTGTAAATGATTTAATCTAAAATTTTGTACCCAGTTAGTCACAATCTGGCAACTCTATATGCAATTACTCACCAGCAGTCTTTGACAATGCAGTCACCTTCTGTTTAGAAGAATATTAGGTAATGGTGCTTTCATGTACCTCATACTACTATGAGAAAATGTAATACATAGGACTAGCTCTTCGAATTTGCTTTTCCAGGGGAAAACCTGTATTTTATCACTTGACACCACAATAATCTGAGCAAATGCCATATAGTAAGTGTTTCAGAAACAATTTGGATAAGCATCTGCAGTAGGATGATCTTTCACTTACAAGAAGCATTACATTGTAAATTTGACATAACACAAAAAAGGCGTGTTCATTCAGTTGGAATTCTATGGAATTCAAATTTCAGATTAAGACAAAATAAAAGGGACAGTACAGATACTACATGAAATAATGTATGAAGTGACAGAACATAAGCAATACAGAAAAGTTGTGTACACTGACAGTTTCAGTATAATAAATACTGAAACCTTACAGCATTGCTAAGCAGACTGTAGTAAGTTAAGATCAAAAATGACACTACATTTCAAATGTGAACTGGCAAAATGCAGCAAGACCCTTCAAGACAAACCTATATGCTGTACACAAAGTTCAGAATTTACTTATGTCTCACACAAAAACTGTGCTTATTTTCCATTTTTCCACCCTTTATCTATTTTTAACGAGATCTGTGATTAATGCTTAAGAGTTAAAATAAAGATTGGTTTTGTAATGTGCAGGAGCAGTGATCTAATAGTATTATTTCTCCTTCCATTTCAGGAAGGCAGGAAAGCAATTAGCCATTTGCATTCACTTTCCTGCATTATAAAGGAGGTTTATGCACAGGCTAAAACATAAGTGCATACAAAATGGACTCAATTCAGTAAAGCCATTTCATGGTTACTGCAGCCAAGGCTGCCCTTGAGCTTCACATTCCCCCCAGCCCCTTCTTGTTAGTGATAATGAGGTCCAAGATAGCACCTCTCCTCATTGGCTCCTCTATCATTTAGAGAAGGAAGCTATCATCAACAAATTCCAGGATGCCTTAGTTGCTTTATTACAAATAATAATTATGCATTTATGAAACAGTGAACCATGTCACTTTTCAGATCTTTCCAGCCTAACTTTTTAAAAAGTAATCACAGCTGTTTTTTCAGCAGTAGAAATCACTGTGGCAGGAAACAATCTTAATTATGTTTAACTTATAATCTAAATTAAATCTATTTAGTGCATGAATTCTGCCATCTGCATATGGTACAGATCTGCTGCTTGCAGAGACAAAACTTGAGATCTTGCATAAGTTACTTTTGCAGAGGTAGAAACTGCTTTGTTACAGCACAGAATCATGGAATGGTTGAGGGTGGAAGGGACCTTTGAAGAGGAGTAACCCCCTGCCAAGCAGGATCACTTAGAGCACATTGCACAACACAGCATCAAGAGGAAGAGGCCCAAGGCTTTTATATGATACGGATGCAGGTTTGGGTGTAGGGGTTTCATCTTCCGAGTGTTTATTTTAAGCAACATTTATTCCTTTGTTTCTCTCTAATAGTTACCTTTCATCTTTCCTGAATTTCTTCAGATTTGTTAGTACAGCTTTGGTAACAAAATGGCAAGAGATGGATGTCACAGAGCCTGTGCCAGCATAATGCAAGCAGAGACAGTTACCCTTCTGTTCTATGAGGCTACACCAGCAGTTAGAAATCGCCTTGGTCCATTTTGTTATCATCACGATACATAACATACCCTTACCTAATTTTCTTTCTATTTTCCCAGCATTTTTCATTCTCAATTTCTCCTTTCTTTTTGAGATATTAACTTGGAGTTGCTTTAATCAGTTTATCATCACAAATTTTTCCCTAAAGCTATGTTTCAGTTTACTTTCTGCTCTCCTTAGGGACTTTCTGTGATTTACCTTCTATTAATGGTAACAGCAAAACCTTGTTCTACACATCATTTGCAAAGAAGCTGACTTTCTGTTCTGACCTTCCTTTTTCATACATGAATGGAAGTATTATATACATTTAACAGTGCTCATATATGAATATCAGAGAAGAGTACAAAAATGCCTGTGGAACAGCGAACTCCCTTCTCTACAGAACTCCCAGAACACTGCTCCTGTGTAAGTGCTTCAACACGTACTTTGTCTCAAGCGAATTTCCTCAGAGCAGCAATTTTCTCCTTTTAATCTATCTGTGAAACTTTACCAAACACTAACCTTACACACTAGCAGAATTGAATGGTTTAACCCCTGCGAGAAGTGTGTTACTCTGCTTCTTACTCGGTGTCTTTACAACAAAGGCAACTTCCCTTGACTGCATCAGCCACTTCGTCTTGTTAGAAAGATGAATAAATCTGCTATTCAACCTTTTTCCCAGAAAACAAAACATGCTTTTAAATGTGTATTTAAGTGGCACAAGTTTTACTGCTTTCTTGTAAAAAGTATACAATAGTTTTATTGTGAAATGATGCATTAGAAACTACAACCCAGTTATGCATTTTTTCAACTGAAACAGGTGGTAGGGAGGAACTCAGTATGTGTACCCACACAATAACTCTTTAGCAATAGAAGGAAAATAGGACTGGTGAAAAATCTCAAATCAATTTTTACACAGATGTTACTCTATCAAAGTATTGCTCTATCTACACCTCACGTGTTCATGACAGTTTCTAAGAATGACAAGTCCTGATGCAATACTTACTTGACATTTTTATGGGCAGTTCACTCTTAATATTGACGATGAGTTCTGAAATATCTACAAGTGCAGACCCCCATATCCCTCATGTGGTTTTATGGTGCTCTGCTCAGATGTGAGTACCTCTTCTCTCTAGTGAGATGTGAGTACCTTTTCTCCTGGCAGTCAGGCTACAACCAACAGGATGGAGAAAGATGCATGACAATACTCCAAAACCAAATTTGCTCCCAGCAAGAGAAGTCCTAACTTTGTATGCATGAGGTGCAGAAGAGGAGTACCTTTGAGGGCAAGTCAAAATGAAAGAAGGGAGGAAAAAATTAGGTGTGAATGCAGGAAAAGATATTTACCACCTCTTAAGTATAAACATAGCCTAATATCAATGCCAGTCACTGAAGAGAAAATCTTTTAATAAGATCAAACAAGCCATTCTGTTAAAGAAAGTTTTCCCATTGTTAAACTTACATTAAAAAATAAATTTAGAAAACTTCCTTTAAACACCTCCTGTCATTTATCCCTCAGCTTTGCTCACTACTTCCTTCCATATTCTCTCATACCTTTGCTTCTTCCATGTAATCTGATACACTAACAAATTCATCCTGAATACCAACCCTCCCTATTTTAAACTCCTTCCTTAAAAAATAGAACGTATTTTCTTTTTCTTTGCAGAAAGTACCACCTATGACTCAAATAACCAAATCTATAGCAACTATTTGCTGCATTGCTTGCAGCTAAAATGTTTATCTTTTGTAAAACAGAGGAACTATAAATGAGAACATTAAACCACATGAACATTTTGAAAGCATATAGAGTAACCTGCATCAGGATAACCTATTGCTTCCTACAGCAAAGTAGCAGGTCTGGGGATAGGTAGGAAAAATGCTTCCTACAGCAAGGTAGCAGGTCTGGGGATAGGTAGGAAAAATGCCTGATATTTTTTCTGAGGCATTTTTATGATGTATCTTAAATCATCTACATAAAACAATTTAAGGTATAATATGGATGGGATAACTACATTCAGAGGGGAGATAAAGTGATGGTGTCAATGAAAAGTGTCAAGAACCACCCTATTGTATTTGCAAATGACATCATGCTGGAAAATGTACAACCAATACTGGAGACCATTGTAATCTAATATGGCATTGAAGAAAGGAAAAAATGCCTGGAAGATATACAGAAGTGCGAAGTACCACTTTTGGGCAAACTGCAAGGTTATCTACACAACTACATAAACCTCCAACTGACTTTTCTTAAAAGTAAGAAAGTTGGAGATTCTACTGCATCACAAGTCTTACATATGTCAGAGTGCTAGGAAAAAAAGGACTGAACTAAGCAAGAAACCATTTCCAGTCATCTCAGCCTTCAAAAACCCTGGATGAAACTCTGCATTTGATCTATGGTGATATTTCTAGAAAGGTATAGATATGCTGAAAACAGCCCAAAGGAAACAAAGAAGAATGACAAGAGCAGTAGAAAATATGGTCTACTAGGAAAGGTTTAAGACTGATAAGCAAGATGAGTGATTGTAACAACCTGTAAGTGTGTAACACGGAAAGAGGATGAAAACATCCTATTCTTTACACGCATGGTACAACAAGTATTCATGTTTTTAAACTGATCACAGAACAGAAACTATGTCATATGTGAAACGTCATTTACTCTACAAATCAAAATTGAGAATGTGCCACCTTTCAAAGCCTCCCAATTTTAAGTGCATCAATAAGCAATGCAAATTTACTCTAGAGTACTTAAAATTAATGTAAAGTTTTCTGATATTACAGGGGAGATGGATTAACAGTACTGCATTGAGCCCAGGACCTCATCAGCATAATTTTGATAAGCCACAAAGCCATGTAATGGGTGGTACAGAAATAAATCTCATTTGAATTGTACTGACAAATGGCAATGCAAAATCATAAATTTACTCCATGAGAGCAAGGTATTAAATTCCTCAAAATCAAAGATAACATTTCCCTTATAAAGACAGAAGATACAAGATGAGATGACATGGCTGTCAAGGCCAAAATCATAAAATACCAAGATTGTAGGTGAAGTACTTTGTGTAGTGTTTTAATCATTTATTGTTGAAATTTCATCCCATATTTACAGTATCCTCTTTCTCTGGGATGTCAAAGCCAAGTTATTTTCTCCCCATCCCATTCTCACACACGCACACAGAGATGAAAACACTAATATTTACACACACAGAGGCGCAGAACTTTCATGTTACTTCCACCATGGTTCAGTAGCTATGTAAGAAATCTAGCAATAAACAAAAGTGGTTGTGTGTCTTGTGTTATTGCTACAGTACAAGGGGTTAGGAATCATGCATATGTTTTTTGGCATACAGTCAGATCTACAGGACTGTTGCTGACAGTTTATTTTCACTGGCTGCTTACACAACTGACTACAGGTGGCAAAGCCCAACATGCTTGGATCAGCGTTTCTATACTACACAAAGTGACATGTAAAAGAAGTACTAAAACAAGAACAGAGAACAAAAGGACAGCCTTTCACTGAAACGTAGTTGACTGAAGTGAGCAGAATCAGTATGCTCCAAATGTGAAGTGGCTATTTCTGTATTTTTACACACTATCACAATGGGAGTGGTAAAAAAAAGAAAAAAAAAACAGACAAAAAAGACCCACCACCCCCTAAAAAACAAGTCAGCTTTAAGTAGAAAATGAAATTATCTCACATTTCAAAATCTGTTTATTTGCTTTACTACTTTTAAGACATTCAGACATTTATATAGGACTACATTCCATTTTTAATAAGGCGTACTATCAAAGGTCCAAGTGTCATAATTTGACTCATTTTATCATATTCTTATCTCCAAAGTCAATATAAACTACTTACAGGGTTATTTGCAAGTGCTCTAGCCAGGAAGACCAGTAAGAGTAACATCAAAGGAAGTGACTTCCATTATCAAATTCAGAGGATGATATAATTATTTTTTAATAATTAATACTTCAGTAACAGTTTCCCTTCCTTCCCCCTACAAGGTCAGGGGAATAAAAACCTCAATGAACCAGAAGTCCACTTCTATCAAAAGACCTCTGTATTAGGGGGAAAGCAACATATCAAATTATCAGGAAAAAAGAATGGGTAGATGAGCCATGTGCCACTATAAGATGGTTGGTACTGTGCATTTACTTGCAGGTTTTAATAATACTTTATCTTCAGTGCATTAAGTAATTCTTTAGAAGTAGATTCACAGTGCAGCTGTTAAAAACAAGGTCGCTGTGATTTTTTTTATTGATAGAGAAAATAAGGAGGGGCATGGCACAACCAGACTCCATTCTCAGGTTTAGGGTTCAGCTCTGCAGACAGCTTCTGGACTCCAGAGCTAACTGTGCTACCCAAACAAACAGCACAAGATGTAATTTTTCTCATAACACATGATCTTACTGTACCCATAATCTTCAGCCTGGTGGAAAGTTTGAATGACTACAGAAGGACAATCATCCCACAGAACACCAGGTGCTGGGCTTCTCATTTTCCACCACTTGACTGCCTGCCCCTGCTTCCCCTCTCTCCCTTACGCAGGGCTCTCTCAGATCTTGCCTTCTTATCCCACACCTCAGAGCTGTCAGCAGCTGCCCACCTTCCTGCTTGCCCAACACCTAGCTCTCCCTCATCTAACAATATCTTACACTCATCCTCAGCCTGTAATTTCTAGTCCACTATTCCATATAAAACCATAACCTTCAATCTTGTTACCCTCCTCATACTTACTTTGTTTACTTTCCACTCATTAAAACTCCCACATATTGCAAAATAGACTGTCCTACAACCCAGTTCTCCTTAACCATTTAACAACCATCTCATTCTCTGTGACTCCCTGCTTATGCAACTGCTCTCAGACTCTGTGACTTACCTGAAAAGGACCCCCACTGCTCTGCACAGACTTTTGTCCGTGTCCTCCAGTCCCCTTCTCAGCTATTTTGTTTGTACCTTCTGTAAGACATGTACCATTATTGGCTTTATAATTGGGGGATAATGCAGAGGGACTGAATACATCTTCATAAATTGTGGTCTCATGTTCTCTGTTGATGAAAAATGTTATAAAGCTGCCGGGTGCCTTTACAGGAATTGATTTTCTCTAAGAAACAATGCCAGAATCTGGGAAACTGTTTACATAAAGTCTCACCTAAAACAACCAAGGATGTCACATTATTCTGACTGTGACTGATATTTAAACCAACATTTATGCACAGAAACCTCACAGGATCTGTTCAGCTTCATTCTCCATTGGATCCCATGATGGCTAATCATTAAAACCAGCACAGAGAAGGCACAAAGTTCCCACTGAAGAGCACAATCTCATGCAGCCATATGTAACAACTCATTTTCCACTAGACTTTTTTTTAAAAACAGATTCCTTTCTGCACTTTGGCTGGAGCTAATTCCGGTCTGCCTTATTTTGTTTGTTACATAAAAATATGATTCAACTGTATAGAAGCAACATCTGTAACAGAGGCAAGGAAACAGTACTCTAGAAGACTGCAACCAATGTTCTTAAGAACAAAGAAAGTAACTATCAATACTTTTTTCCCCCCCTTACAGGGGAGGCATGCAAGTATGCAGAGTGAGGGACTTTCAAAGACATGCTGAAACAACTGGTGCATATAAACCTCCTTACTCTGTTTACAACTTGCAAAAAAAAAAAAATAAATAAACCTTTCATACTCCGCAGTCTCAATACTACAGTGTTGAGGGCTACAGAGAAAGGAGAAAAGCCTAGTAGCAAATTGGATCTGTAAACAGAACATCTCCCAGTTTACCCTACAGAAAAGCACCTGTGCTTCTTCAGCTGTTTCCAAGCCATCAGGTATAATACAGGAAAGACAGATCAAAGAGAGTGTGCTGACAGCCATCCAAAACAATGCATTCGGCAGCCAGGGCAACAAGCCAGAAAGGAAAAGTAAACAGAGGCCTTCAAAGAGCAACACAGGGCTGGACCAAGAAAACATGTAGGCTGAATGGTAGTGGCTCCACCACGCAGGAGCTTGATGGCATGACTCAGTTGGCCATAAATTTAAAAGTTCCCACATTAAGAGTTTTTTCCCCTAACCTGAAATAGTTTGTGGTCTAGGAATGGGATACTGAGCCAAGGACTCCTGAATTCTCATTCCCTCTCACACGCACACTACTTCTTTGGCCTCAACATCCCACTACCTATTTCATAGAATTACTGTGAAGGCCACTGGAAACCTGTGGAAATTAAGAGGGGCAGGAAGACAGACATATGAAATATGACAGTTAACACATCATTTGTTATCAAGTGTTAATCTTTAGTGGTGTAACATGATACTCGTTTCCCCATGAATTAACTTAAACCAAGATGTTTAGAGCAGTAAGAAAAAGTCCATGATTATTTATATGCTACCTCTGCATTCTCCAAAATACAAGCTGCTTTGGGAAAGTATGCTTTTCCATCCTTGAAGAGGGCAAAAAGGAAGAGGTATATATTCTCCACTGTTTCAAGTAAAGCACTGCTCACTCTGTTTTAAATCACAATAAATAAATTTAAATTTAAATCACAATAAAAGCAGTTTTAAATTACATTTGAGGACATTGCCTGCAGTTAGCCTCATTCACCACCTGTTTAAATAACTACTAAATAGTTTAAATAACCACTTAATATCCTTGAGGACTGGCTGCTGAAGGGGTTGTTCAACAGAGGCAAGGCATGCTCATGTGAGTTCAGGGTGGAGTAATTTCAGAGTAATGATCTCAATTAGAAGGATTAAAATAAATACTTTTAAAAAACAGTCTTACCTATTAGTATCCTATTCTTTGCGATGCCATTTTTAATCTCATCATTGATCAAGTCTGTAAGTCCCCGACACATAGAGTCAATGCTTTCAATGTGTTCTGGACAGTCATTAGAGATCTTATACCTGTCAAACCACACAGTGGAAAACGCTCCTTTCATGGGTGTATATGGCCTGGAGTGGTGGAAGGAAAAGAAACAAATGATTAACGAAACCTAAGATCAAAGTGGTCCACATCACTGATAAATAAAAATGATTCACTATCTGCCCAACAAAGGAGAGAAGGAACCTCTTTCAGCTCTAATTCAATCACTTTGTATTTTTCCTGCACTCAAAACATCATCCTTCAAGAGTGAAGAAGGCATTTGGCAACCATATAAGATGCAAGTTTCAGTCAGTTCAATGTCAAGGTTCATTAGCTGAGCTAAACACTTTCAATCATAATCCTGTCGAGTGGTTCCTAATCCTAAACAAAACTGGGATTGAAATCTACCTGGGAACAGGACAGACTGAAGTAACTGCTCAACAAGACAACTTTGAAAGATCTAGCTTTACATGATCCAGTTGTCTTATTTCTGTTAAAATTAACAGGAGAGGTTTATTACAAACCTCCACGTATTTACAGAAAATTTATTTTTTTTTTTTCTTAAATACAGCCTTCCTCACCTTCATGAGGCAACTATCTCAAAAGTAACTGAAATAAATGCCATGGAGGTACTGCTTGGTGTGCAGACAAATTACAGGCACAATACTTTTTCCTTTCATAATACTGTGTTGTCAGATCAGTATCTTAAATTCTTTAACTTGCTGCCCAAACCTCAGATAACCATGAAAGGTACAATTTAAAGCAGCCTTTTCTTTGTATTTAAATAAAGATTAATTGAGCTCTGAAATCCCAGGAAAGGTGATCTAATTGCCTTGCAACAGTTTCGCAATTTAATACCACACAGTGGTATTAAAACATAGTGCTTAGAGATCGATGCTTCAGCTCAAAACCAAGCCCCCTAAAATCCTTAATCGCAATGTTTAATCAGCTGGCACATATTTCATTTTTACTTAAACTCAGATGAGTTCGGGTCAGATTACAGATCAGCTTTGCCTAAAAACAGACAGCCTTTGATAAATTTGTCTGGATGAGAACACACTGAAAAGCTTACATTGACTTCTGTGCTCTCTTGACTTTTTTTGCTATTAGGATTAAACAAAACCACAACTAGCCTAAAATGTGAAAGCCACTATTTCAATTATTCTTAATGAAGGAACAAATTCTGCTTTTATTAATACCAGAGAGGTTTCATATATGTAAATGTCTATTTCAAGCACATAAATACTTCCACTAGCAGAAGTGCACAAGAGACTGATGACTTTTTGTATTACTCAGTCACTGAGGTCAAAAATGAGGATGCAGATTCTCTTCTGCCAGGTGCTATGAACACGAAATACATAAGATTCATGACAAAAGCTGATAAACCAAGAATAAAGAAAGAGGCAACAAACACACACAGACATTGTTTCAGCAACAGTACACACACACTACATTGTTTTATCTATTTGAACACAGCCTCAGTGAAAAGTACATAAAAAATGAAACAATCCACTGTTACTCAAAATGGCACACATGTATGTGGTCAACTTTAGTACAGAGAGCACCTTAAGATGTCCCTCATTCACTTAATTCGAAACTAAACATTTACTTAAGCACCAGAATTAACATGTACTTTTAAAATTAGCTGTTACTTCTCTGCTTAAAAAAAGGTAACTATTAATGTAAAGGAAATTCAGTGGAAATAATTCACAAACCCAATGAGCTGAAGATAAATGAAAAAAATAGATTTACTTTCCTAGCATTAAGACTGTATCTAGGACTCTTTCCAAATGAATTTATCAACACCTAAGAAACAAGATTACAAGTTTCTAATTTACTAAGTTTATCAGTTTCTGAGAGGAGCTGTTCCAGCCAAAATTACCAACAGTGGAGTCAATGGAGTTTCTGAAAGTCACTTGAATGATCTGATGTACAACAGACTAAGCACTTCAGCAAACAGCATTTAATTCATGGTTTAGGTTTCTCAAACACTTTTACATCAGTCCTGGTAAAAACACTTAACAGCTAGAGCCAGAATGCTTTATTTTCTAGTAAAACCAGAGTAACTTACATATATGTTAGAGATGTGTAAGGTTTTAGTATTAGTATAGAAAGTCAACCCATGATTTCCATATAATGAAGATACATATTTTGCATTAAACAAACAAAATATACTATAAAATATTAAAATGTACTTCCCCATAACTGAAAGACAATTTAGAATCAGGACCAAGTCCATGATAAGATTATAATACTTGATCAGAAGTCAAAACTCAGGACTTTTACCTTTCTGTCTTTGCAAATTCTTCAAAGACTAATGTGTCTTAATCCCACAGGAAAAGACCCCCAAGTAAACAGGCAAGACTCTTTCAGCTGTCTCAAGAACATCCTTGCAACCACTCTTGATTTCTCAGAAATGCATTAAAAATAACTTTTACATAAAGCTGAGAAGTAAGATTCTTTTAATGGTTCACCCAACTGGCACATCTGTTTTAGTCATTCACCTTGTTCCTTAAATAAATCCCTTTATTAGTTGGCACACTACAACTCAGACATTACCACGGTAAACAAATATGTTTGGCATGGAACCATCTGTACAGCTCCAAGAATACAGCACAAAATTTCTCCATACAATTAAACCACAAAAGAAAAAAATCCCTATGTTACACTGACACGAGAGGCTGGACTAAAACACACTAATGCAAAGAAATAAGCCTGGAGTGAAAACTCCAATTAAGCACAGCGTGGTCAGTTATAGACAGTATCAGGCCAAAAAGTCACTTTAAGTTTGGATTATTTTTTTTTTTTACTTGCCTAAATTCAATCAAAACTTGAAACATTAGTCCTAATGCATTCTTTGTGCCTCACTTCTTCTCTTTTTAAATGGTATTGAAAAATAAAGCTCTGTGTCCCCAAACCACATGCTTTGGAAACTCTGAATACAAATATATAGCCCTGCCCACACCCCAGACTATTCATTATTTTTTGAAGGATGTGTTTTTCCCTTGCTTATTCGGCCCCTGGAGCACACAAAAGATTCAAGATCATATCAGAAAACAAAGATCACAAGTCCTTCTTCCAGATATATCCAATTTCTCAGTTTGTTCCCATTTTTAAGAGATGTTTAAAACAACTTCCTAAAAGTTGCACCAACTCTCTAACAGAGATAAGATAGAAGGGAGACATGGCTAATGGCATTTAAGAAACTGCAGGCAGGTTACCTCAGGAAAAGAATCTTTGAAATGCTTCCTAAAATTCTCACATTGCTTCAGGACATTTTTTTCTTATTACTTCACAGGTCTTCTTTTTAAGGGTGTGTAAGCATTTTCAAGGGTGGGTAAGCATCTATAATGCTTGTCTCATGAGTACACTTCTTGAAGGACTGAACATGAGAATGCAGTTTCAGGAATATCCTCCATACCTAACATCTGAATGTCTTAAAAGGAAAATATATGCTGTAAAACTCTATTTGTCAACCTTTTAATCTTTTAAACATATATTCAAATACAGAGGTAATCTTCACTGTTGATTTCACTGCAAAATTCCTAAGTAACACAGATCACTGATGTTTTCACAAATTAAAGATAGGTAAGCTTCTGCTAACGTAAGTTATGTACCAATGATGAAAATGTAATGAAAGCAAGCAGTAATGCCTCCATCTTCTCCCACCTACCTGAAGCAGGGAGGCCTAACCATGTTTAGAATTGTGTCAAATAATTTGAAGTAATCTTAAAAGAAGGGGAGAAGAATCAGATAATGCCACACAAGCTTCAAATTCAGATCTAAAGACATACACAACTCCATCTCCAAAATGTTATTAACATAGCAATTCAAATAAAGCTATTTTGTTTGTTAACCAATAGATCACTGTCCCTGTCAAACATTTTAAGACCTAAAAAGATAGAACAGCAAGACAACTAGCTGCTTTAAATAAGAAACATGAAACAACACCTTCATAAAGGGTAAGTATTCTTCCCCCAACTCTTCCTCCTAGTGAAAAATTTTATCACAGCCTTTACATTCAGAACTACAATCACCCTGCTAATACAGACACAAACCCCAAACCAGTGGTGATGGCTTACAGCTTTCTTGAAGTTCCAGACAGAACTTCCTGAGATGTCAGACAGAACTGGAAATTTATTGTGAAGTTAGGCTTCAAGACTCGCATAAAGGAAGACATGTTAAAATTTCTGAAATCTTTAATTTTGCTTCCTTCCCAAATCCATCCCCTTTCAGTTAGGAAGCACAGAGTCACGTAAGACTTTGTAATGTTGTCTTTTAGAAGGCTACACATCCCTTCAAGAAAATCTACAGAGAACATTGCCAGGTTACTCAAGTTCTAGAAGCAAGTCTTGACTCTGTTAAAACTGATGGCAGTTTTTCCAATGAAAGCAAGTTTACTCCCCAGTCTGCAACAGAAAACCTCGTTCATAATTCTGCTTTTGATTCCCACTGTCTACTTGAAGCAAAAAATGAATTAGGAAAAGGTAGGGGGAAGGTAGAGAATCCTCTTATTCAAACCAGAAGCATTATGCAAAGATCTAATCCAAGTTATACTTTATGCTAAATCTGAGGCTCAGCACAGCTTACCAGTGAAACTTTGTGGTATGGTAATACAGCATACATATAAGATTTTTTTTTCCCCAGGAGTAGGGGAGGCCACTTGTGGATTGGTACATATCAGAGAAACAGAAATAATGTTGTGGTTGAATATGCTATAAGTTACCTTTCCCACATTACCTGTGGCTGCTTCATAAACTCACTGAAAAAAAATTGCAAGAGGCAAACCAAGGCTCTGATCTGAATCAGTTCTCCATTAAGGGGTTTGAAAGATACTTCAGTTTTCAAAACGGTATCCCTTCACAAACTGGTGGCAAACAACACTGAAGATGGATGAATGACATTAGCTAAGCACAAAAAGACCCTTAAAACTCTAAAAGGACTGTAAAGCAATAGTACAGAATGACAAAATTTAAAATCCCACAACTGCATAGAGATATAGGATTTACATATAGGAGGGCCTACATGTAAAAGGCTATCTCCAATTTTTCAACATTGGAAAGTGGTTGAGGGAAGAAAAGCAAAAGGAAGGATGTTTAAGTGCGTGATGTAGTTAAATGGATTAATAATCCTAGATTATTGCCAGTAGGTTCTCCTTTGTCTCCCTCAAGCACTATTAAAGCATCTCTGACAAGAGCTTATTGCATTCTACGTAGTATTTAGTATATATCCACATTTTCTTCAACTAATGGAAGAGGAGCAATAAAAGGAAAATATGAAGTCTGTCCATACATGTTTTCATCATTATTATACAGAATATGATAAATTTCTCTTTAGGAAGAGAAGAAAGAACTACCCCGTAATACAAACCCAAACCCTTTTCACTTGTCCCTCAAAATTCCACTTCTAAAAAGACGTCTTTGTGTTAAATTTATGAATGAGGTTAGGGCTCACAAAACTGAAAGATTAATAACATTTGCTTGAGCCAAACATACTATGATAGGCACCGTGCACGCTCCCCAACGCGGCTCCGCCAATCCATCTCAAGTCTGACCTGCAGTACCCCTGCTGCTTTTCCAGTCCTAGGCCTCTCACAAGGAGAGACTGCCAATGTAGCTAGATGGTGCCAAACTGTCTGGTGGTTTTGCAATATAGCCAAATGGGGACTGTGATGAGATGAAACTCATTTCCACCCGTGAGCAGAGCAAAGATGCGAACTTAGGTAAAAGGATGGAGACCAATGCATACAATACTGAGAAGCTCAGAGCAGCCACACAGTTACAGACAACGGAAATTAGAATACATTGAAAAAATAGACGACAAACTCTGCAGAGACATATTGGCCATAGAAAGGTATGTTGAATGAATGTCAAAAAGATCCACAAAATAGCCTGGGCAGTATTTATAGTTTACTTTCTGACTTGCAAAAGAGGAGGACTGTCAGAATGGAATGCTAGACAACGCAAAGAATCTTTGACCTAGATTTTTTAAGGGAATTATAGAAGGTAAGGTATACTTATTAAAACAAGTGGAGCCTAAATGGTTTTAACTTTACCACGTTAGCTCCTGCAATGCCAATTTAAACTATCATTTTCTATTAAAAAAAAAAAGGTTAAATTGGGTGGTATTCAGTTCTGATTTAGAAACTCAATAGAAACCTAATGTTTAAGTCACAGGCATAGCAGCTGAAACAGTATTTAAAGCTGTAACCATCCTGACCCAAATAAAAAAAAAAAGGAAAAAAGGAAACCCTTTCCTTTAAAACTATTACTGTAGACGTGGCTTTAGGGATTGCATCAGATACTAGGTCTACAAATTGAGATTCTGCTTTTTAATTAGAAGATACGCACTAGCATTACAAGGGAGTGGAAATACCAATTCAGTTGTCTTTAGCAAGTTCACACTGGTATGTTAGCACTGGTCTTGAAAGAAAGCTAAAGCTGAAAGAGCCATCTACTAAAATAAAAAACTTATCATTTTCAGTATCCCAGTTGCCTATGTTACAAAGAAAGTAAAAACCCTAAGAAGAATAATCGTAAAATTCAAGTTTGTAAAGAAAGACATCTGAACAAAATCTGCATGTACCACCTTCAGGTATTTAATTTCCAAACATATTGCACTTTCAGGTGCTGCTACTCTTGCTGCATCACATTGAGTCTTCAGATCTGTGTATTATTCTATGTATTATTTAAGCATGCTCTTAACTGCAAGAATTTATTTTACTGTGATTTGCTATTAAAACAGCTGCACAGTTTCAAGCTACTTTCTGTTATTTTCAGTCAGGAAATATGCAAATTTGAGACACTTAAGACACCTCAAAGTGATGGAGAAAGTGTGAAAATGCTGCACACATTTATCTGTTTGAGGGACATGCAGTGATTATTCTCTACACAGACCCTGTATATTATATGAGTGATCAAATAAAAATTAGCCCTTATAAAAAACATCTAGAGCATTTTACAGAGACCTACAGAGAACAGTACAAAATATTTTTTATAAAATGTAGTTCAGAATGGTTTTATTGCTTGTACCCATATAAGGAAGTACCCTCTATTGTGTTTGCTGAAATCAATGCTAATCGAGCAGAAAACATGCTTTAGAGTTCTTCTAGATTACATGCTGGGATAGTTTTCCAAAATAATTTTCAAATGTATTGACTCTTGAATCAAAACATGTCTGAACATCTGATGCTGTAGTAATAAATGAAAAACATGTGTATGAGTGCTGGGGATAAAATCTAGATAAATTGAAACAAAATCAACCCACCCTCCACAAAGAACAAAAAGTATGCTTCATTGAAAAATTTGAATTCTACTGCTTTTCAGAACTCTTTTATGAGCATATAAGGCCAAGTCTACAGATCTAACTATTAGCAGAATTGTATCAGTCAGAATTGTGAAGAGTTATTTCTGACCTGCATTTCATCCTGTAAAAGCCTCTAACTCTGCAGTTGTATCATCAAACCTGCTTTTACTGGCATAGCTACTTCAAGAGTTTTCAATGTGTATGTGGTAAGCTATGCTGGAAAAGACAGGAGCTTAAAGACTATGAACTATATCCACATAAGCAGTATTTTGCCAAAAGAGCCTATTAGCCAAGCACATCTTGCCTAAGTTGCTGGAGGACCGGGACGGTGGGGATGACAAACTCCCAACTGACCCTGAACGTGTGCGGGATTTAGCTACTCCACCTGGATCCCTACAAGTCCATGGGTCCGGATGGGATTCATCCCCGGGTGCTGAAGGAGCTGGCGGACGTCATCGCGGAACCTCGCTCAATTATTTTTCAACTATCCTGGGAGTCTGGAGAGGTCCCGGTAGACTGGAAGCTGGCAAATGTTGTGCCAATTTTCAAGAAGGGTCAGAAAGAAGACCCTAGCAATTACAGGCCTGTCAGTCTCACGTCAGTGCCTGGTAAAATCATGGAGAAGATGGTTCTCAAACTTATTGAGGCGCACTTGGGGGACAAAGCAGTCACTGGTCCCAGCCAGCATGGGTTTGTGAAGGGTAGGTCCTGCCTAACTAACCTGATTTCCTTTTATGATAAGATCACCCGTATGGTGGACCAAGGGAAACCAGCTGATGTGATTTTTTTGGACTTCAGCAAGGCTTTTGACACGGTTTCCCATAGGATCCTACTGGACAAAATGTCCACCATACAGCTAAATAAAAACATCATCCAATGGGTGAGCAATTGGCTAACGGGCAGGGCCCAAAGGGTTATGGTGAATGGGGCTGCGTCAGGCTGGCGGGCGGTCACCAGTGGGGTCCCTCAAGGCTCCATTTTAGGGCCGGTACTTTTCAATATTTTTATAAATGATCTGGATGTAGGAATAGAAGGTATTTTGAGCAAGTTTGCTGATGACACCAAACTTGGAGGAGCTGTGGACTCGGATGAGGGTGGAAAGGCCTTGCAGAGGGATCTGGATAGGTTGGAGAGCTGGGCGATCACCAACCGCATGAAGTTCAATAAGAGTAAGTGCCGGGTCCTGCACCTAGGACGGGGAAACCCTGGCTGCACGTACAGACTGGGCGATGAGACGCTGGAGAGCAGCCTAGAAGAGAGGGATCTGGGGGTCCTGGTAGACAGCAAGTTGAATATGAGCCAGCAGTGCGCCCTGGCAGCCAGGAGGGCCAACCGTGTCCTGAGATGCATCAAGCACAGCATCGCTAGTAGGTCGAGGGAGGTGATTGTCCCGCTCTACTCTGCGCTGGTGCGACCTCACCTCGAGTACTGTGTGCAGTTCTGGGCACCACAGTATAAAAAGGACATGAAACTGTTGGAGAGTGTCCGGAGGAGGGCTACGAAGATGGTGAAAGGCCTGGAGGGGAAGACGTATGAGGAACGGCTGAGGGCACTGGGCCTGTTCAGCCTGGAGAAGAGGAGGCTGAGGGGAGACCTCATCGCAGTCTACAACTTCCTCGTAAGGGGGTGTCGAGAGGCACGAGACCTTTTCTCCATTAACACCAGCGACAGGACCCGCGGGAACGGGGTTAAGCTGAGGCAGGGGAAGTTTAGGCTTGACATCAGGAGGGGGTTCTTCACAGAGAGAGTGGTTGCACACTGGAACAGGCTCCCCAGGGAAGTGGTCACTGCACCGAGCCTGACTGAGTTTAAGAAGCGATTGGACTGTGCACTTAGTCACATGGTCTGAACTTCTGGGTAGACCTGTGAGGTGTCAAGAGTTGGACTTGATGATCCTTAAGGGTCCCTTCCAACTCAGGATATTCTATGATTCTATGATTCTATGAACTTTAAGCTTCTCTTTGATTTCATTATCAGTGTAAAAACCTGCAGGCAAACTTTGCATTCTGTTCCTAAAATTGACAATGCAGTGGCAGGTTATGCCATCCCTCTAGTCCCTGTAACTTTTTACTAGCACCCCTCTTTATTTCCACATGTTCAAAGGCTGGATTAGAATTTTCTTCAGTATTATCTGCACACCTGTAGGTATCATTATCAAGGACACTTAATTCTGCTGTGGTGCCAGAAGCGTTTAGCATTCTTGTCAAAACATATATGTTTTATGTATGTGCATGTGTGTATATATTTATATATGTACACACAATCAGAGCATATATTCAAGTGGCTAATGCAGATAAAATTATTTTAATGTTTGCTATTCAATTTTGGATGTTCTAGACCTTGTTTTTCTTTTCTGTAGACAGAAGGAGAGCAAACATTGCAAACATTCTAAAAAGCAGTGTGCTTTGAACTTGAATACTAAAACAACATTGAAAGGGTTTGCAAAGGCTTCTGCTACTTCTGCTTCCACTAGTAGTCCATATCTTCAAACTTCATTTCTTATTGCTGCAAACAGTGGCAAACATTATCGTATTAAGCGTTTCTGTTTTATTTCACTATGTCAGCTAATGGTGCTTATCAGCAACAGAGGGTTCTACATCAATATTCCTAAGCATACTTCATACTGCCAAAGACAGTGAGGGTACTTTTTTCTTTGAATATAAAACTGCTCACAGTTCTGCTAAGAAACACTCCTGAATCAAATCCTTAACAACTTCAGTCTGCTCTAGAAAAGAGTAAGAATGGCCTCAGCTTAAAAAAAAAAAAAAAAAGAACCATTATTCAGATCTTGCAATTACAGCCATATATTTCTTCCCATCCCTTTACCAAATTAAATAAAACCAAAGCATTATCATAAAAACATTCTAAAAAATGCCATTCATTTGACTCTGATCTTACTAGTTATTAATTAATACATACTTTATATATGTAGTTATCAAAAAAAGAAAAGTACTGGACCTCAAAATTGGATGGAAAAGTGAAGCACTGGTCTAACAGACACAGTTTGAGGTGCTTTGGCTACACATAACATGTGAAGAAAGAATTTCACAGGGAATCAAAGCCTCAGCATTTCTCCAGTACTTGCTGTTGATTGGGAAGAAGTGGAGCCCATCAGCATGTTTGATGTGATACTGAAAACTCTAGCCATCACTTTAGCCTGTCATTGATGAGCTAATGATCACATTATTTACAGACAGCCATATCTACTACCTAATAACCCCAAATACGCTGCTTCAAAAACTTCTCATGGGCTTGCTTTTTCTAGAACAGTAAGTATATTCACACCATCTCTCAATGGCTTTTCCTGGCTAAGTAGATCATAAAAATACATGGTCAAGGAAAGGCTTTTCACATATTAGTGAGTGCCAGACAAAGTCTACTATTATACTTGTTTATACCCTCCAAGAATTTTCTCTCAAACCTCTGTACCTTGAAAGTCCACGTAGAATGTCACAATTTCCTTTCCCTTTCAGCATTCAACCACACTTCAGAGCAAATTCAGATTGAAACTTAAGTCCTGTTATCTTTAAAGGAGACATTTTCCTAACCTTGGCCCAAAGACACCTTAAAAAGTGGACTGATACTAAGAAAAATTAAACATCTTTGAAATATAAAGACAAGTCTTTAGGTTGCTAAATACAAAGGTAGGTACCCAAATTCTGGCCTTTTTGATTAACTTCCTTAACTTCCAAATTGCAGGAGCATATATTTTATCTCTATTTCTGGTATACCACTATGACAAATGTCACCTAAAAAGATTTTACCTACAGCAACCACTGAACACAATTCTCATTTAAAAAGTTGTGTCTGACACAAAGTAAAGGAAATGTTAAATGTTAAATTCCCAGCCTTTTCTCCAGCAGCTGAGGATCTTTCATATCCTATTTGTCACAAAGACCAACCACCCATAAGGACTGAAGCTTGGCATTAAATACAACAATGTATTTTAGTGGTTAATTTATGGAAGTTCAATTAGGTAGAACAGTTACCCGGAATACAGCTCTGTAATATCATTACAACACACACTGAAGTATCTTCTACTTGCTTTGAAGATGTGGAAAGTGGCTATGAGGACAATATTTGAAAGTGAATTAGAAACCGTGACTTATGTGAAGTCTTAACCATTCAGCATTACAGATCTGGGACAGAAATGCACTGTTGAGCTCTGTTTTTTGTCAAAAAGCATATACACTAGGAAAGAAGAAGGAAATGTTACCACAATCTGTACCAATATTCACAAGCATACTTTACTGTACTGGACTACAGTAATTTAATCATACTGTTAAAATATACTGTGCAATACCTGGCAGGAGCTGTTGGATAAATTACTTTTATATGCTGGAATGCCATGTCTTGATTCAAAATTTGTTTTATCCATGTTCTTGCTCCTTGGCCAGTATCACCTGTATCACAATGAAACATACAACAAAAATTACTCTGTGCATTTAGAAGAAAAACTACAATGTCAAATATATTTACACTAGATTTCTAAATTAGATCCGATTTCTAAATCACAGTTAATTCTTCAAATTGTTATATTTATATATATATATATATTCTTTAATGACCTCAATTACCTTCACAATGAAGATGGACTCAAAGATTCCCAGAAACAGACTCTTTAGGAGTCTCGACAGCTTAAGCTTAATACTTTACTACATCCAGTGGTTAAAGTACCTCCTAATCAGGGCACAAGGGTTACTTGCAACTTACATTATTTGCTGGTAACAGAAACAAACAAAACATAGCAGTGAACGTTTTAAAAAAGTGAGTAAGAAAACCCGCTGCTTCTCTAGGAAAAAATGGATCATTTTTACTACAGCATTTTATATTAATCCACTTCAAAATTTAGTCAAGCAATAAAAAAGACCGTCACATTTAATTATGCTAGTATTATACATAAGCTTTAAGCAAAGTATGAGTCAAATACCACCAACTTTTCATAAAGTGTTCAAGATATGAGTTTTAATTAAAATATCTTGCAGGCTGCTCAAAAACATTAATCCAACAGTTCCATTTGAAGACTAGTTGAGATCTGATTCTCAGCGTGCTTTTTTCCTAGTCTTATCAACTCAGCCTATAGACAAAACCCCTATTGGCTGAAGGGCAATGAACAGATAGATACACAATAACTCAAATTCAGCACGTGTTCCTTGTGAACAAATATACATCAATCTGAGTTAGTCTGCTCCATTACTTTATCTCAGATTGGTCAGATTGACTTTAGAACTCACTCTGTTAGATAAAACACCAAGGCACAAGAAAAAATATTGTCCTAATCTAAGCTTACTGCTGCCTTACATGGTTCATTCCAAACAACAACACATGAATATACAAATTTATTCCTAAAATGATTATAATCTCCCAGCAAAGGTTTTCTCTTGCTTTACCATTCACAGAATATTCAGAGACTTATTTACATTTACGATTAATACATTTTCGGAAATAAAAAAGGAAGAAGAAGGATCCAAACCCAACTTTTTTTTTCTTTTACTGAGCACAAATGGCCTACGAAATTCTCTTGTTTGACCTAAATATTCCAAGTGACAATTAAATAACAGGTCCCCACACCAACAGAGATCTTATTCTATGCTATTTTAAACTGTAAAAAATCAAATTTAAATCTCTAACTGCATGCTCCTGAACACAAGCACTTTCCTTATGCAAGCTGTAAGGTCTGAAGTCCAAACACAACCTCTCAGAAGACACTGTTGAAACCCAAATCTTAAAAAGGCATCATTAAACTTTTTTTTTTTTACACTTTTTTCCCCTCCAACTACAAAGCGAATCTACAAAGTACTTGCACAGAGCCAACCCTCATGAAAGGAAACCTAAGCAACTATGCAAACAGTTGCAGGATTAGGACTTAGGTCTTTGTAAACTCCTTAATGATGCAGAACACATCTTTTACTCACATTTCTTAAGCTTCACCAACTTCAGCACAAGCATCTACAGTTCTTGAGCTAGTTTGTCAATGAAAAGTTAACAACGAAAAGTTAACAGAAAACTCAGTAATTAACAGAAAAACTGACTATGGCATTGCATGTGCAAAGAGTCCCCATATTCCAAGGGCTCTGCAATCTGCAAGCACTTGTATGCAGACATAAAGCATTTCTATTTGGTAAGAACAGGATTTGGAGGAGAGGTAGAGGAGACAGCAGCAGACTTCCAAAGAGTTTGTCTTTCAAGCTGTTCGTAGATTTCAATACTATATGTTCTTCTGACTGTTACTGATAAGAGGCAATTAACACAGGCAGATCTGTTACAAACCTGAAATAAACCGATGGTAATACTGTCTTTTTCTCCCCTCTGAAGTAAAAAATGAATTATTTTCCTTCAAAGTATAGCTTGAATTTTCAAATTTTGTCTCTGTATTTGTCAAGTAAAGTTGTAAACTTACATGTAAGTGCATTGTACAATATGCAAAGTTATAATATCTATAAAGTTACTGTACACCTGATGTTTATGTCCATTTGCCTTCCTTGGTGAGCTACAAAATGGATGGATCCTTTATTTAAAATGAGATGTACAGCACTGGAAATTTTCTGGTGTCTTTCTCTACCATTTTGCATCTCCATTCTTGGCTTGTTACAATTTGTCTGCAGCAAGCATTATGGATTCATGCCATCTGACTGCCACTTTCCATCAGAAGTGCTGTACAGAAAGCACCAATTCTGCTTCGTATGCCAGCCCACAGCAATGGCACTGTGGCCACCTCTGTTTTAAATTCTGTTCTGCGGAATTGCTAAACAAAACCAAATAAAAGCACCCTTGTATTTCTCCCTTGCAAACACTATGGCTGAAATTGTATCAAAAATGAAAAATTGTAGAGTACTTTAACCACATGTGGCATCAACCTCTAACCATAATCCTTCCTTACTCCTCCAACATGAGAGGAAATTATTTCTTCAAGCATAAAAGCATTAGTGTTAACAAGAGAGCTGAACACATCTACCAAGCCTTTCACTTTCATTCTGTAACATACAAGACTTGAGAAAAATGTAATTAAACTATAGTAATGAAATTAATTTAATAAACACCTACATCTTTGTTAAACTGAATATAATTGCTAGCGAAAAGCAAAGGTTAGAGATAGGCTGAAGGAATTAAGCACTTTGACATGTGCACAAAGGCCAACAGAACAAATTTCCAAGGCCTTGAATCTACTAGTCTGTGACCTATGACCTTTTTTTTTTTTTTTGTTACATAGACTTTTTTGCTGTATTTAACGGTTCTGTTAAGCCTTAGAGGCACATCCTCTGCTCCGGCCCTCAGACTGCTCACAGAGGCGGCTGAGGCTCGGGGTGGCCAGCGGGCACAGGCCGGCACGCTGCTGAAGAGGCACCGTGCATGGCAGAGGCACACATTAAAAGAACCTAGCGACACTCTGCCATCAACCGGAGCCCCCATTCGGCACGAGGCGCAGCAAAGCAGGGGGCACGCCAGCTCTGCGGACAGCCCGGATACACGCCGCGGGCCGACCCGGCGTGCTGGCCCCGTGCGGGGAAGGCGAGGCCACAGCCGCGGGGACACGCGCAGCCGGAGCGGTTCTTCCTCGCCCTTCGGCCCCGCCGTGACCAGGAACCGCCCGGCCGCAGAGAGCAGGCAGCGGGGCCCGCCGAGCCCCTGCCCCGCCGCAGAGGGAAGGAGGGGAGAGGGAAGGAGGCAGCCACCTGAGCCGTGCAGGAAGATGAGGGAGGCGCTGTGCCGGCCCGCGGGGAGCACCACGCTCCGCTGCAGCGCGGCGGGCGCCGCCATTCCCGGAGCTCTCCGCCTCCTCCCTCAGCCCGGCTCGGCCCGGCCCAGAGGCGGCCCCGGCTGGCCCTGCCCAGCAGCTGCAACCCGCCCCTGTCGGCTTCTCGTAGCGCCCGGACGGTTGGCAAGGGAGCTTACCCCTCTGGCACAGCTAGGGTGTGTGTAGGCATACCTCTCACGCTTCTCGGTCGCAGCAGCCAGGCCTGAAAAGCTGGAGGCTTTACGTTGAGAAAGTATGAATAAAAACAATAAGTATACTAGGGGCTTGCCTCATCACCTCCGTGCCCCGAACCCCCAGCTCCAGGCACTGTCTCTCCAGGGGAAGTGGCTTGTTACTTGTTCTCGTCCAGTCCAGAAAAACTGCAGCAGTACTGGGTTGTTCTCACGGATTTTTCCATCTTCATCTGTACTTCTTCAACCTCACAAACGGCATTGTCTTAGATTTAAAATGAGGTTTCCATAGGTACCTATAAATATGCCTTACTTTTTTTTTTTTTTTTTTTTTTTGTACTAGGCCAAGTAAAAATCTAGCCATGCTCTCTGAGTTAGGCCTGGCTCTGAAGTTCTCACTTTTAGTTCCGTACTCTTACTGCCATCTATTTATAGAAAATGTTATATCTGTACAAACCCTATATTTAGAAATGCCATATGGTGGACAAACCAAGGATCAAACAGCAAAGGGGGGAGCAGGTGGAGGGTGTCCCTTTTATGTAGTTTAGATGTTTGGAAATGCGATTAAGCTTCAGTCTCACCAGGTGCACATTTTCGAGAATAAAGGCCCCATTGGCAAATGAACTGAGGAGAGGCAGGTGGCAAAGAGCCCTTTGATGACTCCTTCAGACCCCATTTCAGAAAGTGAAGGGTCTGCAAGGACTAGAATAAAAAAGGCCTGATGATATTTGCAAGTTTATCTGACCTTAATTCATTTCTGAGCATAGTGACCCCGATGTTCTTGGTAGGTTGTACTGTGCTGCTATATGGGAATAAAAAGCAGGAGCATTCTTTTGCACATGTATGTTAATATACACTTTCATCAGGGTCATAAGGCTTCTTTCTAGTAATGTGTAGCTTAGCCACCTGCCTTGATGCTTTGAGGTTTGCAGCGCTGGAATAAAGATGACCAAGCATAAACTCCGTTATTGCCATTTCACTAGCCAGGTGCAGTGTGAACCAGGGGGTGAGGAGCAAGTTTACAGAT
This sequence comes from Heteronetta atricapilla, assembly GCA_011075105.1. Classification (NCBI taxonomy): domain Eukaryota; kingdom Metazoa; phylum Chordata; class Aves; order Anseriformes; family Anatidae; genus Heteronetta; species Heteronetta atricapilla. Next base: position 20,076,226 of record CM021733.1, read on the forward strand.
TAGTTTTGCAGTTCATCATGAAGTATTTTGGCAAGCCACAGGGGCACACCTGTTAGTCCTTAAAAATGTAATGAAACCTTAGACTCTTGAGGTAGCATGTTATTACCTTAAGAATGGCCTGTGGGTTAAGTAGATGAAACATTGGTGTGTGTGTGTGTGTGTGTGTGTGTAATATGAAGAGCATGCTGTACTTGTATTTCTGTATTACCGTCCTGCCTACTATTTTCCTAAATATTTAGGCCATGAAATCTTAGGGCACTAGTTAAAACTGAAGTGACACACTTGCATGCTATGATGTCCCTACAAGAATGTGAGCAGCTGTCTTTTTAGTATAGCTAGGAGCATTCTGCAGCTGGTCCATGAAGTAAATAGAAGAAGGAAAAAATCTGATAGTTGTGGAAAATGAGAAAATTGCATGTTGGGGAGGGATGAAATATCCCTCCTGATATATCCAAGATTTTCTACAGTCTCATTTTCCCAATTCAAGAATGAAATCTCAGCAAAGTGGTATCACCCAGGCAGTCAGTCAGTATTGCTAGTGCCTGATAGCTGAGACATGCCTTACTTTTTGTTTGACTTTCAAAATACAAAAATAATTATGATATTTGAGACATCAAGGTTCTATTAAAAAAAAAAAAAAAAAAGTTTAGCGGGAAAGTTTTTAAATCATGGTTATAGGATGTAGCCATTCCTCTCATCATGCTTATCTGTAATAATTTAATACATCATGTTGTCTTTCATGGGCATTATAGTTTTGTGAGGACTATTGTATGTGAAGGATGACTGAACAAAGTACAACAGCGATGAGTGGCTTTGGACAAACTCCTCTACACAGTTATGGCAACAAACCATCATCAAGCCTTTTTAAAACTATGGCTTTTCATTCCCTGCCTTGATGAGTTAGAAGCTTGGAGGTACATTTCTTTGTGCCAGTAAATAAAGCTTGATGCCAGGAACAAAACAAAGGATAAAATATCAGACCGTGCAAAAATAGTATGCTAGGATTAGAGGATTTTTTGTGTTGTTGTTTTTAAAGAGAAACAGTCATGTTCTAAAATTTAGTTTCTTTTCCCTTGGAAAACAAGCAAAGAGCTGTCTTTCACTGAATGAAGAGGGCTTCAGGGAAAAGACCACTAATTTTCAAAAATTAAAGACAAAATAGCTAACAGTGTAGAAACTTGGGAGAGGATAGGAGCTGTGAAAAAACATAAATGGAAAAGAGCTGAATTAAGTGCTGATTACAACAAACTTACTGTAATAACTTGTTATTACAGACCAAGGAAAATCCATTGTTTAGGATTTTTAAATTGCATCAATTATATTAAATTTTAATGATATTTGAAAATAATGGCTTTAAGAACAAAAACAACAAACAACACTTTCTAACTGTGATAGAGCTGAAACAAGTGCTCAGAAATGGTCAGGAGATTTTTTTATTTTATTTTATTTTATTTTATTTTTCAATCCTGGGAGTTTTCTGTTGCTAGATAATGTCTCCTCCCTTGCCAGTTTTGCCTTCTATCCTAAGAAGGAGGGGAATGAGGGAATATGCTTGGTGTAAGAAGTAGAAAAGGATTATAGTTATTTCACTGGGCTATGAAGCAGACAGAAAACCCATGAAAATTGTGGCTGCTGCTAAAACTGGAAGGACTATCCTGAATGAATTAACAGTATGTTAATAGCTCTAGAAAATTATAGACAGTAAGAAAATCTTGCACTGCTGATAGGTAACATCTCTAAAAGGAATTTATTACCTTTCACAACCTCAGTAAAATGTCTTCTCACACCCTTAAAAGCCTATTGTTGCAATTGCTTCTTTTTAAAATTTGCTACTTTTAAAAATTTTAAATAAATTGATTAAATTTTGACTTAAATACTGCATAAAAAATTGAAATATGTGTCCACACATTTAAATTTTCTAAGAAATTTAAATGTGAAGTGTGAACTGTGTTTTGTTCCGTATGATAGGCTGTTGTTTGCAGGGCTCTGTTTGGATTGTGTCGTCTCATACTGACTGAATTCAGAAGAAACCAGAAGAGTTCAATTTCTTGCAACTGTTTGATATTTTTCTCTTTTAAAATGGCTTTAAACTTCAAAATTAATTTTAGCTGAGAACAGTAAGTTCCAGAGTAATGTTTATGTACAACATGTCTACATAGGTAACATCAAGAAATACTGTTATCATTGTGTATGCAGAATTAATACCTTTGAATCCCACATTGAAAAATAGTTTGTAGATATTGTATGGTTACTGTGGTGGTCTTTTTTTTTTCCACTCCCCCCCCCCCCCTTTTTTTTAAAGGTGTGATTAGTTGAATCATCATAGAGGATTACAAATAAGTTTATCTTAATTCTACTTGAATTTATGTGATTTTGACAGAAGCAGGAAATAAAAATATCAAGTATTTGGATCTGTCTACACATGCTCTATATTTCTTTCTCAATAACACGGCATGATCACTGTGTCAGAAGATTGCATCATTTATATTTAGTCTTTATTACTTGAGTGACAGTCATCATACACTTCCTTTCTTCGTTATTAAAAGCATTGAAGTTATATGCTGAATTTCTTTGACTTTTTTTTGTACATTCCATCCATCTTATACTTCCTCTTATTTCTTTCTCCCATTTTTTTGCATGTTGAAATTTCTGTCCACTCTGTCTGTTAAAACCATCATACCAGTTACTGTGATATGATAAAAATAAGTTAGTTCCTTAGAACAGGTTGCAGGTGGTTTCACTCACAGGAGATGAATTGCAGCAATTTGACAAAATTTATCTGGCACGTTTTATTTTTAGATCTCCTCTTTGAGTGTCGATCTTGGCATAGCTAATTCAAAAAAAAAAAAAAAAAAAAAAATTATTCCAAATAGTTTTCTGCTAAACTGCCACAGTAGAGGTAGGAAGTGCTGTAGTGCTTGCTATTCAAATGCATGATTTAGTGCCCCATTTGTCATGCTAAACCATTCATGCCCTCCCTCACCAAGCCAAACAAAAAATGTATTTACATTGATTTTTAATAAAATTTTTAGTTTTTAGCAAATGATCAACATTCAAAATATGTGGATTTTGAAAAGTTGTTTTTCTGTCCAGTGAGAAATATATTTTGGTCCCTGGTTCTGCTGTTCCTAACTGGAAAAAAAAAAAAAAAAAAAAAGCTCCTCCTCTGTAGCTCCCTCCTAGGATACATCCCTCATATTGTGCATTACAGATATTATTTACCATCCAGTTTGGTGGGCAAAATTAGTCTGCAAAGAGAAAGTCAAGTTATGTTCTGCATCTGAATACAGTCTGGCACAACAGGATCTTGACCCAATGTTTCTAGTTACCACAGCAAGGTAAACAAGTAATAAATAAACAAATCGTGTTCTTTTTGGCCCAATGTATAATTAGTATTTAGGGTCTTGTGAGATAATTTTGCTAGCAGAAGCCAGATATTTACTGCATGCCATCCAATTAGTTTAAAAACAAATGAGGGCACAGTCCCAGGGACAACAGGAGGCAGTTCCCTTCTTTAGAAATCTGAGTCTGCAGCTAGCCAACACCCTGCCAAAACAAATCCAGTTTTGGCTACACTACCGGGGCCTGTGTGTTTCTTCTGCTTGTTCTTTGCAGTGGGTTTGCTGCTTCTGAGTCATTTGGACGTCCACTCAGATGCTGCATCTGCAGTCATCTTCCAGGCAAGCTCCTTGGCCCATCTTGTTCAGCTTAGAGCCTGCTGGAGCCTGGAGGGATGTTCCTCATGAAGAATTCCCCAAGGAATCCCACAGACATGCTCAGGGCTTACCAAAACCACGTTAACAGTGTTCTTAGCAAACAGTGAAGCTGCTTTCTATTAATGCAGGGACTGGTGCCGTCTGCCTTTTCTTTAATACGTTACTAATTAGAGTTACGGCTGCTAACTGGTATGGCTGGTTTTGCATTGACTTAACAGCTGCTGGCTGAGCTGCTTTAAATTGCAAACAGTATTTCAGAGATGCTTACCCTTGGTAAGCATCCCCTTACCCTGGGTAAGCATCACCATACTCACCTCAGCTGGGGGAGATGTGAGTTCAGGATATTTTGGAGAAGGCTGAAGTGCTCTGGGAGGGTGTGACTCCATTGGAGGATCACCTGTGGAAGTATGGCTGTCCTGGGAGCACATTATCCCAGTCTTTTTAAAAATTTTGGATCTCAGAATGAAGGATCCTTTGTCCCTTTATACTTTGTTACTCCCGATTTCCTTGCATTTTTGGTATTTTTCTCCTGAAGACCACTTCTTGCACACAATGTTACTGAATATGAACCTCAGGTTCTGATTAGTTTAAAAGAACATAAGCATTCCTGAACTGAGGAAAAAGTTTTGAAAACATGAACCTAAAATCCATACATACCAAAAAAGAATCCCCAAGATTCTTGTTTTTAAACTCTCATAATTTTGACTCAATTTTTTTGAGTTCTGGTTTATGAAGTAGGAATTCTGGATATTAATGGGAGCTTTCTAGTGAGATTACTGCTCTGGAGTTCGTAAATGGGTGTACCCAGCTCTGTGCTGCCCTGTTCTGCATTCACAGGTATGGGAACTGGGAGTGTTAAACTTATCACGCTCTCAAATAATGTAGCTGTGCTAGCAAGGTCTCTCAATTTCTCCACAGAAATGTAATCTATCCATCCAAAGTATCTCGTGTTGATGTGAAGTACTTTTGCCAGTATAAATTGGAAGTCTGAAAGAGGGCTTTGCTCATAAATATATTGGCAAGTCTTTATACAGTCACAACAATATCTAAATTTGCTTTCTTAATGCTAAAATCTGGTTTTGGTTACATTACTGTCAATCTGGAGTAACTCCTCTGGTTGACCCAAAGATACGTTGGACCCAACTAAAGAGTCTTTTGGACTCATGACCTTGTCATGACATTGGAACATGGAGACAGCAGAAATCACTTTTTAAATCTGCAAGTGGAAACTATCTTTGTTCACATTTTTATTGTTTTTGATTAATTTACCCCTTCTGAGCCTCAGCAGGTAAAATATACCCATTTTTATTAACTCAGAAAATGTATCATATGGAACAGCTGGACAGACCTATTGTTTTTTTCCCTTCCGCTTTCAGACCAGTGGGACTTCATTCCTATGGCTTCCACATTTTGGCATTTATTTGTCAAAACTGGGGCGTAGGTGCAAACATTTTTTTTTTAATTTTTATTTTGTGTGTGTGTGTGTGTGTGCGTGTGCCAATTTACGTGATGCCATAAAGCAGCATTTTGCATTTTTCAACACTTATTAGCTCAGCTTCTCAGCTGTGCAGCACCACACCCTGGTGTGAGACTTATAGAGGCATAATTCTGACAGGTTTATATTGGCTTAAATTTATAGCATTTCATTTGGGAAAATGAGTATCTTGTTCACATTTCCAGCACAATTTTGTGACTATTTGACAGAATCAACCACAAAGACCTCTGCAACACTGGAAATCAGAGAGAATCCTACAGACATATAGTTCCACTTTCAGACAATGGATTAATGGAAACCCTATTTATTTAAATGGAATGTGTCATATTTTTATTTTAAATTATTTTAATGTCAGTGCTCCAAATTCTTCTAAAAGAGTGTCCAACATGTACGTACATACATATATAATATTAACACTGAGGTAAATTGTGTGGTGTAATACTGTACTCTGAGCTTTTAAGATAACACCTGTAATGCCTGAAGATAAAACTATGTGGTGTATCTTTTTCAATATAGACCAGATATGGTGTAAGTACATACGATACATCTATAAATTTTTCTTACATATAAATTTATTACAGAATATAAAGACAATATGCAGAGTGAGTATCATATACACATTTATTGAGTTATGTTTTTTTGTTTGTGTTTAAAGGGATTATTTACCAGAAGAGTTGATCTGTAATCTCTGCTAATAAATTCTGGATGTACCATTTTTTTTCTATGTGCTAAGAATAATAAAAACTGTGGTTGTTCCTTACTGTTCACAAATAATTGGAGTTTAAGGGTGTATGTATCCTTTTCTGTGTCAGTAATACTTTTTTTCTGTAGTCAAGAGAAACACTGGTCAAGTTATGGATGGCAGCATGTGCCTATGGCAATTAGCACAGTTAGGGCCACCTGAAGTGGGAATGTCTAAAGTGAGATTTAACACACCTTAAGTTTCTACCTTGGTTTTGAGTTTTTGGATTCCAGATCAATGCCATGAAAGTATTGGCAGATAACTGAAAATCATGCATCTCAGCAGTCTAAGTCAATCCCAGTTTGGATCTCTAAACTCTCATAGTTGGAAGATGATGGCTGTGGCTATTATCCAGTTATGCCATATCTGAAATGTACCTGCATTTTTAAAATCAGCTCCATCACGCTAGCAATAACAAGGATTTGTTTGGTTTTCTGCAACAGAGGAACTATGGAATTAGAGTATGGAAATTATGAACAGATCACTGTAAAAAAGTTACCCACTGGGGTGTTGTATCTGCTCTAAGTCTAGCTATAGAGCAGTTCTTCTGTTACATACATGGATGAATTCTCATGCTTGTGAAAACTGAAAAATGGGATGACTCTCCATTCTGAGTCAATTAACACAGAGAGAATTACGTAGAAGATTAAATAGATTTTCAGACAAACATAATCAATGGTTTTGGAAGCACTTGCAGAGAGGCATAAGCACATGGTATGTGAACAAATCTGGCCTGAAGAGTTATGTATTATATAGGTGCAAATTGCTCACTGTTGTCTTGAAATGTGACCTTTATTAAATGACTGTGAATTAGAATAAAATATGATGAGTTTATGACATTAGAACCATATCTATTTAAAGGAGCTGACACCAAAATATTTAAGTGTTTGGATTATGAAAATCCTTGCCTGGATTTCTGTGCTTTCCATTACGCAACATTTAGCCACAATTTTCAAATGAATTGTATATTCTTTCAGATTCAAAGGGAATTACTTAGTTGATTGAACCCTGCTTGAAGCAGGGCCCATCCAAATGAAAGCCAGTATTACGTGAGAGCAATTACTTTTCATGGACCCTAGCTTAAACCATGTGATACTGGGGAGTTCTGAATGTTTGAATATGCTAATTATTCTTTTCTTTGCTCTGTGGTAGATGCTGTTTTGCTATATAAATTGGCTCAGGAATCTGCATGTTTTTTTGATGTGCTAGTTGCCATCTGCTTTGGAGATATTCCCATGCACTTTTGTTGATGCAACAGCTATAGTGTTTTCAAATGTTGATACTATAGAAATGTAATGTGATTGGACTTGGACAGGTGCCTTAAACAGACCACCCATCATATTTATTTTGCTGCCAGTCACATCAGGCAAATTCTTGGGTAAAATGTTGGAGTGCTTTGAACTTTCCAGATAGATGCTGAGTAATTTACAGTTCATTTTAAAAGAGATTTTGACAGTCCTGAAAAAAGTCATGCTTAATTAACTAAAAGCAATGATTATGGTCAAAATTTTCAAAGTTTATGATGTAATTTAATTTTATTTTTAAGTTTTGTAATTCTTTTCAAAAATCAGCTTAGGTCAAATACATTATTTTGGTAGTAGAGAAAAAATCTTGCCAAAGGCAAGCTGTAACAGTATGTTTATTATTATTATTACTCTAAGTCAAATGAGAGCAAGCAGCTATATTTGCTTATGTTTATAAAGTGACTGGATTTGGTGCACAGGGTACATCAAAGATTCTGTACATATACAATGCAAAGAATGTTTAATGTGGACATAGACACTTAAGAGATGATGTGGACACTGAAGCTTAGATATGCTTGTGTCATGAACATCAATGGAAATCACTGGTCTTATATCCAGTAGGAATGTTTTATCTCTGTCAGTAAGAGAAAAATAACAAAGTCAGGGGTCAAACCACTAAAACAAACTACATTCACAATAACGTACGCTTGAGCTTGTGTTAAGCTATTTGATGTCTTGGTTTTACCTCAATAGTAAGCTGAGGTAAAACTTTGACTTGAAGCCTTAACATTTTCAAGTGTTAAGGACTGAAAGTGATCGATACAAAGTTCCTGGGCAGAATACTAAAGATTAAATTAGATTGCAATATAGGTGATCACAGTAAAACACAGCGTTGTCATCACAGATCCAGAGAATTATCTGATACTGGACCAAAGAAATTTTACTTCAGGAAAAGAATGCACCTTGTGGTGGAAGATATCATAGTTACAAACACAGAATAGTGCAGAGGGAAAAAAATAAAAAAATAATTTTTAAAAAAGTCAGAGTGAAAAATAACAAAGCAGACAATCAGGATCTTGTTCTTCTGAAAGGTTAGATGCAATTAAGAGCAATTCACTGAAATTATGGCCCAGAAAGTTTGGCGTAAATGAGAAAAGAACTTTTCATATGGTCACTTGAGCAAAATTAGGGGACTCGGGAGTTTGTGTTTGAATTGACCTTTAACAGAGCTTGTTTTCACATAATTATTCAATAATCATTCTTTAAAAAGTATGTGCTATAGAAAAGGGATTCTCCATAAAGATTTTCATAAGGAGCAAGTGAATCTTAAAGGATCTTTATAACTGTAAGCCACATTTTAGATTTTAAATTGGCTGTTGTTATGCCAGAGAGGAAGAGAAAACTTAGGTGTGTGGTTGGTTCTTTCTGAAAAAGAGGTAGTGTTGACAATTCTTAATAAGAAAAAATAGTCTCAGGAGAGGATGGCCTAATGGCAGAGTTATTAGTTATATCCAAAAAGATGGTCTCACATCCTTGCTGAAATGTTCAAATTACATGAGAACACAGTGTGTTCTCCCAGATGGGTGAAAGAGAAACATAATCATCTCTGCTTTAAAAATGATGACAGAAATCACTGAGAAGATTATACCTCAATTATCTTGATCAATCTTGTAATAAACTCTGCACATGATCTTTGCTAGGAAAGAGGTCAGGAAGAGAATATAGGCCTTTTTTTAAGAGGAGGACCAAGAGGAACTTTGGGTGAAGTTTTTTCAAATGAGTGTACTATTAATTAGAGATACTCTGGAAGCAAGAGTCACTGCTATCTAAGTTTTGTTCAAGTTAAGCCAAAGTTCAGTACAGATTCAGGTAAGAGATTTCTGTCATGGTTAGTTTTTATAATGAACAAAATCAGTATTTTTTACTGAAGGTTCTCATTCAAAATTGTTGTGTTAAGATCTTGAACAAGCAATTGCCAATTTGCAAGTGCACAAACAGCAGTTTAAATATGCAAGTACTTGAGTTTAGCTCTAGTTACTAATGATGCTATGGCTTTTGTATCACGTATTTTGCTAATCATATACAAAGAATGAAAAGCTACTGAGGTCCATAACATGATGTAAACATTTGTCATCTATCACATGTAGGTATAGTTGTGGAGGCAAGACTGGTGCAACTCAGTTTCTGGTTTATTTTTAATGTAAATATAATACCTTTGTGTATCTTGTTACAGTGATTATCAGTGAAAATTGTTCCTGTATTTTACATTAAGAAACATTGCAGGTTTCAAAGCCTTATATTTTTATCAAGGATGATTGTCCTTGAAGTGTAAAATGTTTTTACCACACCATTGAATTAAAAAACTCTTTCAGAAAGGTACACAAGAACTTGTATATACTGAAAAGATTTTGCAAACCAGGTCAAAGTTGCAGAAAAAGAATGAATTGTTCTGCTTAATCTCCTGTAAGTTGATGTTATAAGCAGGAAGCTTGGGAAAATGCACTTGCATAGCAGTGCAAAGTGGAAAATAAAGACCTTTGTCACAATATGGTATACCTTTTCTTTCATTCCATAAGATCATATATGAGCTTAGCTCTGCTGACTGAATGCAGAAATTGTAGATTTAAAAGGAATCTCACATTTTTGCTAATAGAATGGACCATGAGAGATATCTGTAGAAAAGTGCTGGCCTTCATTTGATTAGTTCAGAGTATGAAATAAGATTGTATTGTCCTGAAATGGATTACTGAGAGACACATGACTGGGATCTCAAAGTACATTCAGCAACAGTTCTGTTGCCAATGCTTAGGAATACAGTTTTATTCTTTCTAATTAAAACAACAAATAAAATCCTATAGAACACATTTTGGGGTGAAATTCTTTTCTACTCCTGTCTGACCTGGTAACTGCCATTCCATATGGCCTGTTTGAAATACTAAATAGGGTTGTTCAGGTAAAGCTTTTTTTTTTTTTTTTTTTTTTTTTTTTTCTGATTCTTTGCATTGTATGACCATTTGTAATTCTAAATCTCAGCTTTAGAAAAGCTCCAAAAATTGGAGCCACCATGAGACTTTGGACTTATCTGAGGTGATTTAATAGTAGAGCCTTGTAATGATAATGTAGAAGAATTATGGGCTTAGACACCCTGCCTTCTGAGTTTTACCAGGACCTTTCACTCTTGCTAGATGAGGATGGGGTTCATAAATCTATTGCGTCTTCCAATATTATTCTGTTTTATTAAGGAAGAAGCAAGAAAACTGAGTGACACACAAATTGTCCAGTGCCTTATCTTAACAAAAAGCAGGAGGATGAAGGAGTAAGTCAAAATAGTAGATTTTGATCTGATTTAAGGGATTAAAGTATAACTCCTTTTGATATTTTTTTTGTTTGTTTTGTGATGGTGTAGAAAACATCTGCCAAAACTTTATTTTAAAGCAGAATTTATTGGTTCAACAAATGAAGTTCTGCCCTAATATCTTAGCAGAAAAGGAAACATGCACTGTGCATGTCATCCATGTGTCAGCGTTTGATAACATTACAAAAAAGTCTGGCTTACCAAGCTGGTTCTGATATAAAAAAGCTATGGTTTTGAATTATTTCCCCCTTTTGAAATTCCTAGTAATTCTTTTTCTCTCAATACTAGTGTTGTTATATTTGTTTCCTAAGGGCATCCAGGTGTTTTCACTGGAATAATGCAATTTCAATACATTTCTGCGTGCCAAATTCATTGAATTAATCATCATCCATGAATGTGGCTCGGCACTGTCCAGAGGCAGTAATGAGATGCAGCTTCTCAGTGGCTGACTCCCAAGGAAGCAGAGGGCCATGAGAAGTGACAGCCTTCTCCATCTTCTGCTGCTCTGGCTGTGGGACATGGGGCAGGAGCTGCAGCACGCTGAGGCTGAGACATCACAAAAGCCTACATCCAGAGCGGGCAGTAATTAGCAGTCATCCAGGCAACCATGTTGCTTCTGTCCCTGAGGCACCATCTGTCAAGAACAACACCAAAAGCAGTTTGTGAGGACTGAGAAGAGAAACTTGGACCGAGGGTTGTCCTGTGTGTAAACAGAGGATTGTCATCCAATGTGTTTGGGTAGTATTATCTGAGCATGTGAGCATTCCACCTCAGGGCAAAAATTTGCAGAAGTGAGAGAGAGTAGAGCTGTTGAAGAAGAAATTGAATTTGCTTCCATATTTTTAACATTATTACTTATTTAACACTACTTTCAAAAGCCGTGTCAAAACATATATAGGCATAGGGTATATGATGTATTTTTCACCTCAGTCTTTAGGAAATTAACACAGCTAAACACTCAGCAAGTATAAATTGTTGTGGCACCAATAAGGCTATTGAGAAGGAGGACCAGGGAAGGGTCCAAGTTGCAGATTTAGGGGAAAAAACTACACTTTTAAGGTTTTAGATTTGGAGTTTGGATTCAGACTTAGCCTGAAATGGAGCAAATCAGTTTGAGAGGCCAGGAGGGTGTTTTTCAAAGAAGAACATACTCTTGGTAACAATGGTTGTAACCTCTGAAAGGCTGGCATCTTTCATAAGTGGTCGGGCATAATATGTCAGTACCAAAATTCTGAACAGTGATAGCTCAAAGTAAGAAAACAGGATTTGTTCTTGTGAGGCTAGTAAGTAAATACATACTTGCAATTCTATCGTAAGTATCTGGCTTTGCTTTCCTATACATTTGGCTTCATACAAATAATGATAACTAATAATAATAAACAGTTGCTCTTTTACAGCCACTTTTATTTCATCTACAGCCTGTATATGGATGTGTCCAAGTGTCATCTTTCTATTTTCATTCTATTTATCTCATTCCTGCTTTCCAGAATTTCATATATTTATTTGCAGCAGCATGAAAATACTTAAATCACTGTTGCAATTTGTTTTTATTGCCCGGTGTGACCACTTATTCCAGGTGTTTATATCTCTTAGTGAAAAAGGCTCTTACTGGGTTTTATTCATGTTTATGTTTAGAGTGCTTCTGCCACATTTCATGGCTGTTGAGCCTCTTGGATGGGAGGATGTTTTGCCATGTGCATCATTATCACTTCCTTCATTATTTTGTACACATCCATTAGGTCATCCTAAATGTTTTTCATCATCATTGAAAATAAGTCTAACACATACCAGGTGTGGAGCCAGATGTGGAGAGAAAACTCAAAGGAAAAATACTAGTATATCCACTGCAGTGCAGCGCAGAGGGCTCTCTCCATCAAACAGCACGAGCATGCAGTAATGCCAAGGGGGGTATAGTCTTCTTAGTCCACTGCCTCTCTAAATCCTCTTCTGCATGAGTGCCTTGCTTTGAAGGCCCATGGGACTGAGAGCAAAGTAAAGCAAATCTTCAAGGTCCAAAAATCCCAGGCCACTGGCCATCTGATTGGCATTTCACAATCTGTTACATTATACTGAGATATGGTATTGTCTTGAAATAACCATTTTCCCTTTCATGGACACAAGGTATAAACAAAGTAGGTTGGAGGTTAATCTGTTACTGGGATTTCTCTGAAGAAGAGGGTGCTGAAGCGTAATGGCTTTATAGCACCCTGCTTTCTGTCATCAGCTTGGGGCTTTATTTAGTAAGTGATTAGGAAACAGCTGATCCCAGTGACTCACAAATATTGGAAAGGTGTCTCCAGGATCACTGCAGCCAGGTGAAATGTGCAGGAATTTCATGCATCCCCTCCATGCCCTACAGCCTGAACTACCCTCCTAGTCACCCCAAGGTGGGAGAATGGGCAGAAAAGGTAGACAAAGTGTCCACTTTTTCCTGCCTTTTCTGTCTTCACTGCTACCTGGCACAGCTGAAGATCTGTCCCTAAAGGAGTAAAGAGATGCATTTCAATTCCTGTAGAACTGGGCTCTAAATCAGGAGCAGTAATATAATCCTTGTTTTTTCCCTTGCTTCTCCATACTATTATTAGACCATTTCCTTTGTCCCTGTTTCTCATTTTTTTCTGGTGCATTTTTAGGAGACCACTATTATATTTTCCTTTTTCTTTAATGTGAGTATGTCTAAAGAGCCCATTGTTGTCAGTTGAAATATTTATGTAGTTTAGCATTCAGTAATTCCATTTGCTCCTTTAATTTGATCCTTTAACTTACTTCTGCTTATTTTTACATACAGTGCCTCCAAATCCTCTGCACCAGATTTGTTTATCTTTTTTAAAAGCTTTCAGCTCTCTGCTTGTAAAACTCTTTGCATTTCATTCCTTACCTAACCACAATGGCCTATGTTGCACTTTTCCTTGTTTAGATTGAAGTGGGAAGAATTTCAACTGCACTCTTTCCAACAGTTGCTTAAACATTTCCCACTTTTCCCCTAGTAGCTTTCCCACAGTTAGTAGAAATCCAATCAAAAGTACTTTCCACTTTTTCAAAGTCAGCTACTTTATTTCTTTATGCTTTCTGGTAATATTTTGTACTCACCCTTGAAATTTCTCATCCATCTTCTATATTTTGAGGCAAGCTTATATATGTGTATGCACGTGTAAATATACATGTGCATGCACACACAGAACTGTATTTAGCCTTTTTTTGCTTACATCCTTCCCTTTCCTCCAACCATTGCACTGGGATTTTCCTTGTGTAGCAAAACTAGTAGTGGGATAGAGAGTCGTCAGAAAGGAGGCATATGTCCTGTCCCTGGGGACATCCTGACCAATTGGACGTCTTGGTGTGAGTTCTGGCACAGGCCTCCAGCCCAGATGTTTTGGTGGTATGTAGGACAGTGAGAAAGGAGTGATGTTAGGCTGAAGACAGAGAGTCAGTGAACAGAAAATGTTGGATTCATTTTCCCTAAACTGAAGAGTTCAGGGCTAAAACTGAGCCTCAGAGCAGATGTCTCAGAGTTACAGAAGGCTACCTGGTGGGTGGACTGCCTTGTTCCCTTGTTCCCTGTCATTGTCACACTGCAGATCTCTGTCAGCCCCACAGTTCAAGTTTCCTGAAGTCAAAGAAGTCTCCGAGAGAGAGATGAATTTGCTGCTTTAAATGAACAAGAACTGAAAAAGCATTAGCTAATTCAACCCTTTCAAAATCCTTGGGCTTAATTGAGCCATGTGTGGCTCCAGTTTTACATTGGTTTAGGTCCAACAATTTTGCTGGCATAAAAGAGGATGAATCAGGCACTTTAAGAATTGTTTAATAAACTGATTGTATAGAAAGGCCAACTGGAGCAGAGGCATGAGGTGGCTTGAGTCAAGTTTTTTCTACTTTTGTGCTCATTCTTCAAGGCCATGCTTCCACATCAAGGGCATGTACTGGGTTGTGCAATTCTGTCAAAGCCAAAAGCTATGGGCTGTGGGCTAACTCTTCAGCTGGTTTTAACTGGCAGAGATCCTGTGAAGCCAAGTTTTAATTCATGGAGCAATTCCAGGTTATACCTGCCAGGAAACCAGACCACTGGCTCTAGCTCCAAAACTCGTATATTTGTTTATTTTCTCCACCCAGGTAGTGCCTCCAACCCAGTTTTATTTCCACATGACTACTTTACTGCACATTTCTCTTTGAAATCCAGCCTCCAATGGTACTCCTCTGCAATTAGTTCTTCCTCACAAGCTTATCTGCTTTAGCAACCAAAATGAAACACTAGAAAGATACTCAGACCAAATAAGTAAGAGAACAAGCCCCGGTATATGAAGCGTGCATTAATTCACATGCTAGCAATAAAGCAAACATAGATTGTTTTATTTTGGGGCTTCTTTTGATAAAGCAATTAGTCAAAATATGGTAGTGAAACCATGTGTTTAAAGAGTAAATGTATGCATGGCACATTTTATTTGTCATGTAGCTTTTATTGCTAGGTGCTAAAAGAGTTGTCTAGCAACTAGATAGGATGACTAGAGCCTTTGAGCAAGAGACATTTTGAAAGAGCTGCTTTGTAAAGTATGCAATAATAACAACATCCAAACTGATTAGGGATGTCATAATATTATCAGTAGGTATTTTAAATCCCCAATGATTTGTTTGTTTATTTGAAATTCTGGGTTTTATTTTTCCTCCTTTTAAAAGTAGCGCAGCACTATGCTTCTTTTGCAAGAGAAATAATGTCAACAGAAGGCTAAAGAGCACGTGCCTGTAGAACATCTGCTATAAGAAGCCACTTGAAAAATAACCACTCAGTAGCATGATAAGAAAACATCTGTGAAGCACTGGGAAGAGTATTAGCAATAGGAGGAGGTAAGGAGGGACAAATGAAGTTGGACCTAGAGGTGAGGAGGGATGTGCTGAGGGCAAAACTGAGGAGGGTCCCAGTCATTGGTGTGAGGCTCAGCACCCTGGCCCAGACAGCTGGGGCTTTGGGCAGGAGGGAGGGAGAGCATTGCTGGCCAGGCATGGGGCATGCGTTGGAGCACTTAGCATAATCAGAGACTGGTATGTGTGTGTGTATAGCCTGCTCCTTGTTTTCCTTTGTTGTGCTGTACATGTTGGATGAATCACACAAGATTTTATTAGAAAAACATTGTTCCTATTAAAATCACATATAAACAAGCCATCTGCCTTCACACATCTATTTGAAGATTTATTTTTTATTTTTTTTTAAGCTGGCAATTTGATTACAAGGCACTTATGGAACACTTCTTTGCCGAATATTGGGAGGATGACACATAGCTCTGTCTTAACCATTAAGCAGACATTTGGCTTTAATTGATGTAGCGATTACACTCCCTTTTAAAAGTGGGATAGTTAGTGTTTATTCAATTACACCAAGGCAGCTCCACAGCAACTTTTAACAAAGAACACATACTACTCAGACATTTCCCACAACATACCATGGCCTCAAAATCCCATTGGTTTGCTATAGAATAAACAGTCAGGAATTCCTGGAAATTAAAAAACAAAAACCACATGGACGGTAGGAGAAAATTAAATTAGTGACCTTAGGTAGAAACAAGTAAGATTTTCAGGCATCTACTCTGTTTCCAATCTTATTTATTCCTTTTCTGGTATTAATCAACCTCTTAGATTTCCCTTTGGATCTGACTTTTTCCATTACAAATTTAAAGGTATTGTAGAATGACAACCTCAATATACTAGGCGTTGTACGTTATCCTTCTGAATAATGCGTGCAGAAATTGATACATATTCATAAAGAGTACAAATATTTATGTGTATATGAGAAATGGCTAAGTATAAATAGACAGACAAGTATGTATCTGTATTTAGAGAGGAAGAGAGATGCTTGCCAATGGGTGCATCAGTTCATTATGAGATGCTTGGTTTAAAGAAAAAAAAAAAAAAAAAAAAAAAAAAAAAAAAAAAAAAAA